>ML373607.1:0-30544 GCA_005239525.1 Nicotiana knightiana | reverse complement strand
AAAAAAAACAAAAGGAAAACAAAAAAAAGGAAAAAATATTACAAAAAAAAAAAAGGAATTTTTTTTTTTTTTTTTTTTTTTTTTTTTTTTTGAGAAAAAAAAAATATACAAGTTCACGATAGGTATATGTTATTGTTGAATTCACAATTTTGATATTTCTTGTTTCAGAACGTGCCTGATGATGCTTCCAAACTGGCCGACTTCCAGAAAATTATAAAATGCACATCTGACTTTGAGGAAAGTTTAAAGGAGTTAATGTTCATTGCTTCCTCTGATGGCAAGGATGAAAGATTGAGCAAATTTGCTGATAATGTGGAGGTCCATTTTGCATCCAGGAAGAAGGTTGAGATTTTGGCCAAGGCTAGAAATCTACTTTTACAGTCTGACTTCCGCCTTCCAGAAGTAAGTACAAAGTGTTATACTTTTGCATTTTGAATTGTCAATGTTTTAGCTTTTGAATGTGCTGTAGAGCTCTTTCTGCAGGATGGTACCAGGAGACACTCTAAAGTTAAGGATGATAAAAAGGCTGAAAGGTCATCTGGCCTTGTTGTCGATTTGCTTTTTACATCTGAGAGATGTGTGGTGTCCGAAGCAGCTTTAGGTCTAATGAAGTTAGTTCACAGAACACTCAAGGTCAGTTCACTGAAGCTTAAAAAATCATACAGAGTTTTGTTTACATGTGGGCAAAACCAAATTGTTTTACTTTCATCTTTCTCCCCTCTGTCTCCTTTACTTTCCCTTTTTAGCCAACTCATTGGGCCAAGGTTTGCTTAATTTTTTTGGCATTATTTTCTGTATTTTCATGTAATAATTAGGTTATCAACTCGTCGTCACTATTAATGTACATCCTTTAATATCATGAAGTATCTTAATATAGAAGCCTCTGAATTGACTTACCAAATAAAGGTGCTTTATATTTAGCTTCTATTCCAGAGTTACTGAGTGAAATATAGGAGGGTGAAATTTTGATGTGAGAGGTTAAGTTCGAATAGCATCGATACTTAAGATGTTATTGTCCAGCCCCCAAGGCTTCGGTCTAGTGGTAAGAGTGCAGTGCGTTATGTGGGTTAGGCGCGTCACGGGTTTGAACCCTGCCATATAAAATTCTGTTATTTAAGTGGAGAAAGGCAGAGGGGCAGGTCCATTATCCATGAGTTTCAAAGAGTGAGCCACTGACCCTTGCGGATTTCTCGGTTATCCAAAAAAAGATGTTATTGCCCGCTATCAACTCAATGAAGTCCAGGGTTAATCTCTTTTTAATCCCAAATTAGCTGTGACAGGCTCCCTTGCATGAGTTCACAGTGTTCTTTCTTTTATTTTCTTTCCCCCTTTCCTGTATGAGCAAAGAAAGTAAAAGAAAGAACAGTTGTGCACCATCAGCTATCTTGCAGAGATCTAAATATTTCTGCCAGCTCCGATTGATTATGCTTGCTGTGTTTTGATCTTAAGAAATGCTTTTCAGTAATTGCCAAAGCAATGTCATTAACTAGAAGGCATTTTTAGTACCGTGTTTTACTGAATTTTGTCATAGAAGGCATGTTTTTCCAAAAATTGTTTGCCTGAAGTCTTGATCACTGTGTGGGGAGTGCATGTTGAAAATTGGGGTTGTTGAAGTGTGTGACCATCTTATCTAAAAGCTTAAGCTGTTAGAGAGAGCACACTTTATTTACTTAATTATGTCGTCAACACGCCCCCTCACGTGCAAAATCGATTCTTTTTCACGGGTCAAGCATGTGAAAATTCTTTTTTATAATAGGTGGTGCTGAGACTTGAAACCAGGACCTCTACCTGCTTTGATGCCATGTTGAAGTGCGGGACCATCTTATCTAAAAGCTTAAGCTGTCAGAGAGAACACACTTATATATACTTGTTTATGTCTTCAACAGGGTAATTGACCTCAATAACATTGATTAAACATTTTAGTAAAACAAAACCCAAAAGTATACTAACTTACTTTATAATGTCTTCATATTTCAATTGTTTGTGATGTGCAAGTCCTTCGTTTAATGGATGAAGGCTACAGCGTGTTTTTAAGCTGCAGATTCAGTTAAAACCAATGGGGAATATGCTAAGATATTTGCATGTCTTTTGTCTTTGATAGTCATCAGTTGAAGGAATTTTACTAGTCTTGCTTCTCTGGCTCTTCTGCCCATTCTTACTTTTTATTTTACCTTGTACTTTCTCCCACATCCTTTCATCTAATGACCCCTGTGGAAAATGGTCCGATCATGCAGGATGTCTGCTTGTCATCTCCTAGAGTGGGATCGGAATTCTATCATGCTGCTAGGGATTCTCTACTTCTTTATGAAGCCGTCATACCTGTCAAGGTAACTGCAGAAGAGAGCTGCATCATAAAGAAGCTTACCCGTGCAGCACATGCTTTTCCTTTCTATCCGACCTTTTTCAATCTCCTGCGCATATGTGAATGCATTTAGCAAAATGTTTCTTTTTCTACTTCTCAAAAAAATGTTTCTTTTTTCTTTCTTTATTACACCTTCTGAGCCTTCAGGGCAAGGGCAGTTTGGTGTCTATTTTTTGTACCTTTTTCATGAGCATAATTCCTATATTTTTAATGGTTATTCCTTTTTTTTTTTTCTGGTTTTGTCCCCTTGTTTTGACTTGGAAAGTTTGAAAGGCAGCTTGATTCCATCAACCATTCTGCAGTTCTTATTCACAATGATTGTCACTATCTATCTCAGGAGATTCTTGGACTTGCATTTGAGGTAAGCATGGATGGAAAAATATCTTCATTCTGTTTTAGTTGATTTGATTTGCTCTTGTTTCGCATGTCCTACTGCACGAAAAAAATAGTCCCACAATCCGAAATAGGTGTCCAGTTTGATTTGATGTGATTAGGAGAAAAATAAGAAATATGCTTTCTTTAGTCTTAACTAGGGTACCCACGCATCTTGTTAGTTTCAAAACTTTAAAAAAAGGATTTTAAAAGTTGGATTTAGTTAAAATGCCATGTCTTGACTTTTTCGTGTCATATAGTATATGGTAAACTTTCATTTAAGAAAGTGGAAGTAGTTTTTGGTGCAGACCAAATACGAAAAGATTAAATTTAATTTTAGGATAGGAGCAGAAAAAACAACACTGTATCTTTACATGATCTTACAATGTTGAGGAATAGCCTCTTATCCCTTATTTCTTTTTGGTGCTCCCATGAGATTCCTTTATGTTTAGAAGATTGCTCGTACTCTTAGAAAACCATCTCTTTTGGTAGGTTTTCTACTTTTTGGTATACTTCTTGTATAAGGTTGTTTCTGCCCAAACTTCCAATAAATTCATAATATGAATAATGATTTTCCAAGGTAATGGCGTGTCTTCCAGTATGACCTCCTTCTGTTCTGAACCCAACCATTTCTGATTCTTCATGAGAGCACCCGGGGTTTTTTTATGGGTAAAGAGAGTTCCAGAGGATATATTTGGTCTTCACAGTGCTAGTTCTCTTTTTTCCTTTCTCAAGAAAAAAAATAGCACTGTATGATACAGGTGTGATGGGTGATTCAATAATAGCTGCATAGATCTATGCCAAACGTTGTTTGTATTCATTACTTTGGATACTGTGGCATAATTAAGAAGTAAAGTTCCCCAAGTTCTACGATATTTAGCTTGGCTGAGGTAGAGAGCCTGAGCTTTTTCCTTTGCATGCACTCATTAACCATGGGTTTTCTAATGCTAATTAACTTTGCACCATATATGGTTTGACTATGACATGAGCAACTGCAACAACGTAGTTATTGAGGAATTGAAAGGCATTAAATCTCAAGCTTCCATCTCTTTCTTGATTGTACTACATACAGTACTACTAGTATTTTCGCACTTGTGTTTCCATCTGCTCTTCCTTTTCATTATTGGTTAAAGCTGACAGTAAATTGTTTCAGTATCGCTCAGACTTTCCAGCTTCAATAAAGGAACTTGTTGTTTTTGCGGATTTGGCTCCAAGATTCCAGCTGCTTGCAGAAGAAGTTTTACAAAGACAAATTAAACTTGTCATTTATAACCTAAAACAGGTAACTTTGCCTCCTGAGCTTACACAAGCACATTTTGGTTTCCTACACGTATACATCTCAGTGATTATATTTGCTGGCAATGACGTGATTCTAGGCTATCGATGGGGCTGATGGATTTCAAAATACTCACCAAATGAAGCAATATGAATCTGCTAAGTTGAGCATTGACCAGGTACAGTTTAGGGATTTGTACTTCCTGCTGGAAATGGTTTTTACATTAAATATTTAATTCTAACAACAGGGCTTAAGCATTTCCTTGCAGGTGATTTTCATACTTGAGAAAGTGTATATTATATGGCACCGTTTACTTCTACCTTCTGCCTACAAGAGAAGTATGAGCATGGTGCTGGAGGCAGTCTTTTCTAGAGTAGCAAATGATATTCTCCTTCTAGATGATATTGCTGCAGAAGAAACATTGCAGGTGAGGACCAAAGGTTTTTCTGTTATTTGACCAGGAAGCTCCGGACTCTGCATGTATTAAGCCATCGAATTGTGTGCAGGAATAAGTTACCAGATTACTGCCTGCTATTTTTTAAAGGATGAAGTCTGCCTGCTATTTTTTTAAGGATGAAGACTGCCTGCTATTTTTCTTTTTCCTTCAGTTCTTCATCCAAAAAAAAAAAAAAAAAAAAAAAAAAAAAAAAAAAGAATAGCAAGCGGTTTCTTACAATTCTTTAACCTTATAGGATGATTTGTTTGTTTACAGCTCCAAAGGCTGATTCATCTGCTATTCGAGAATCTGTCTTCTTTGTTGGACTCTGTAGCGGCTATCAACCAGTCAGGAAGGATGCAGGAGTCTCCTACACAAACTCTTGATGATCTTATACCATCCCTCCAGAAATTACGCAAACTAGCAGGTATGCCCATTGTTGGAAGTGCTTATTCTAGAAATGATTCTCAACCTTACCTTTTTTTTTTCCGCTGGACAATGTGAATAGATCTCCTGGACATGCCACTGAAATCCATTACTGAAGCTTGGGAGGCTGGTGAACTTGTCAACTGCGGTTTTACGCAATCAGAGGTATGTATAAAGAAACCAGACATTAATTAAGTTAGTTACAAGGTAATCTATTTGGTTGGGTTGTGTGCACTGTGCTTCGCAGCTAGAATGAGGATCTTTAGCAGAATATCCTAAAGAAAGAAAAAACTGTAACACAATCTGTAATTTGCTAACTATTGGCCTAAAGCAGTGTCTTGTTTGGAGCATTATGGGTCTCTTCTCTTGTTCTTGAATTATCATGTCATATTCATTAGCTAGGTGGTTTTACAGGTTGAAGACTTCATCAGAGCCATATTTGCAGATTCACCTCTGCGGAAAGAGTGCTTACGGAGAATAGAAAGTATATGTTACTGAGCTTTCAGTTACAGTTAGCTTTTTGGTTGCTACAGCTAGGAGTTTACGTGTGTCAGATCTCTCTTAACCTCGATAAAGTAAGCTATCAGTTTTTTCCCCCCCGCTTCAGGAGCCTTCTATGGCCAATGATTCTAAGCGATATTCAAAGAAAAGCTCTCTTTTATGTATTCTGCTGAAGTTTGGTAGTTCAAATCAGAGAATGAACATGATAGGGTCTTCATGTGAAATGTAAATTGGTTCATGGTACGTCTACTTCATTTGAAAAGTCTAAACAATGGTGAGAATATGAGCATAGCATACAACTGACAAACAAATGATACATTTTAGATTCATTGAGTTGATGGGAATTAGAATGGACTGTAGTTTCTCAATTTAACAACTGTAATGTGAAAGGATGCTCCCATCTTCTGTTGTTTCTTTTGGGCTGTTATTTAAGTAAGCTTTTTCAGTCGCTTGTAAATTCTTTCTTCTCTGTAAGCATAACATTTGTTCATCATTCTGAATGTCAAACTTTGAATGTGGTTGCTGAAACACTGCAACTATTTGCATGCGCACCCAGTTAGAGTAAGTAATAGCTATGAGGAGCACCAAGATTGTGGCCTAACAGTCATAAAGTTGTAACAAAAATCATGGGACATTAGGTTTCAGATTTCAATTGAAGCGCAAAGAATGTGCCTATACTTTGGTCAGCTTAGTTACCTCGGTACATTACATGTACTGGAAAGAGAATAGTTACCGAGTGCGCGCATTAGAACATCATAATATAATGCCTATAGGCTATAAGGACTGCAAATGCTTAGACAGAACTCAGCTGAAAAGTTATAGTTGTTCCACTATCAACGGTTCATAGCCTATTCCATTTGTCTCCATTTTCATTTTAAAACCGTAGCTACTTGAATTGATGGTTACCTCTATCGGAGATATTTGGACTTGGGAGTTACTCGTGTTGATTTTTATCTGGACTTCGGCACACCGTTACATTAATCTAACTACAGAAAATTCAAAAATTATAGTAGTGTGTTTATAAGTGAATTATTTTTGTAAAGGGTGAGACAAACATAACAACCTGAATAATCCCAGATAGCAGCTCCTAATGAAGGGGAGGAGAAAAAACCAAACTAAAGACTACATAACATAATTACTCACAACTTACTGTTATCCGTGTAGATTTTGTATTTTGAAATTTCAAATACGGTGTAACGACGTTATATACGAAATACCATAAATGTATTTGATTAACTATTACATGATCCTGTCGCTTTGGATACCCATTGTTTTTCTTCTTTTCTCTCAAAAAGTTAAAACATTTTATCAAATAGTGTATATAACAATCTTGCACTATCATATTTTAATAGAAACTTTTGAGCCTTACATATTTCTCTATCAACCTTAAACATTACAATTATATTATAATTCTCATCTTAACTATTAGTCAATCATGATGAACATTTTAACCGTTGCTTTAGAGAAAAACTTCGTGGCTTTCTTATTTTTCTAACTCACCTCAGTTTATTTTGTGTTTCCCCTCTCTGCAAGACACATCTTTACCTGGCCTGTTCCATGGCGATATGGACTCCCACATATTGTTGGGGACATATTTAAAAGAAGCAGTTGCCATTTAGACTTTTAAAAGTAAAAGTTGTATACATACCAATATTGTGATAAAAATGAAACGTTAGCAATTAATTGGATGCTAGCGTCGTCTTGGAAGTTGGACAGTAGTTGTTTCTGCCTCTCTTCTTGGAGCTTCCAACCAAACCCTATAGTTTTCGTTACCAGATATTTTTTTCTTTTTCATTGTTCCCAGAGCTTTTTTGGTAGAATCTGCTCTCATGCTGCAACAGTCAAATCTGAACTGAACGCTGTCGTTCTTTTCTCTTTCCTCGCGGGCAGGAAACACACCAGCATACGTTGCATGATTCTACTGTGTTGAAGCCGAGTCTTTCCAGCAATGAGGCCTAGGGACAAATCCGGCCTAGGAGGGAAAAATAGAGAAAAAAGGAAACAGAAAAACACGCATCAGGCAAACATTGATTGAATTACTTAAATCTTAAGCAAGTGACAGTCCATATCGCATTTCACTATCTATTTTTGGTCTACCAAACACACAACGAATATGGCTACCCCTAAATGTTTCTTTCCGTTTATCTCGAAATACGAGTAACAATTAACTTGTAATGTAGTTATAAGTAGGGGTGTACAAACCGAACCGAAAAACCGCACCAAACCGAAAAGTCAAACCAAACCGATTAAAAAATCCGACGTGGTTTGGTTTGGTTTGAGTAAAAAAATACGAACCAACCCGACATATAAATATATAATTTTTATATATACTTTAAAGATTTTATATAGAATTTTCTTTAAGAAAATATCTAGAAATATTTGAGATTCTCTTGCGGGATATAAATTTTAATAGAATATGAAGTGCTCCATATTTATTGACCTTAAATAATGAGTTGTATGATCACTTTCTTATCAAGTGTTACTGAAATGCGTCTATCTCTTTGTTCTTTCATATTCATATCATATGTTAAGATCTATTAAATTCTTATATCTTTTTCGAATGTGAAGTGGTTATTAATATTTAGGTATCATATTGATTTTTATGTTTAATTACTAAATTCGGTTAACCTGAATATGTATATCAACGAAAAATTTTGGCGGACGACTAAAAAAATAACAATTATGTGTTACTAATAGAATTATTTCAGAAGAATATTTTAATTGATAATATGTTTGTCAATTTTTTATATTTTTAGTAAATATATATTTAATTATCAAATATTTAACAAGGTAAGATTGAAATAATATGTAAGTAACAAAAAACCCGAAAACCCGAAAAACCCGACAAAACCGAACCAATCCAAACTGATATAATTGGTTTGTTTTGGTTTTGATAAAATCCGAACCAACCCGGTCCATGTACATCCCTAGTTATAAGGATACGTGATCTGATTCAACGCCAATTGATAAATGACTAAATAAATAAACGAGTTAAGCGATTAGAATAGATCAAACCAGTGCCGTTTGCAAGTTATCGACCTCGATTTGGAATAGGCTCGAGACCAAGCGTTAAGAACAATAAGAATAATAAGAACAGTAAGAACAGTAGAAGATTGTAAGTAAAAAAGCAGCGTATTGTTATTTCTCAGTCAATGAATGTAATATGTGATGATTACAAATGAACATGGTTCCTCATTATATAGTAGAGGAATCCTAAATAAGGTATAACTCTAATTTCAAAAACAAAATACATGATTGATATCAATAACCGTTGAAGGTTCCGTCAATCCCGATATTTCCGTTGAGATTTGTGGTCGATTGCGGATATATCGTTATTTCGTTACTCGATGTTGATCTTGCTCGATCTCGATCCTCCAGTCTCCGTGTTCTTCGAGCTCGAGCTTGCTTCGATATGGACTTAATCTCGAGGCAGACCCTCGAGCCCATAAAATCGAACGTGGTCGATTTTAATCGTATACAGATGGTCCCCACGTTTCTTAGAATGAAAAATAAGAAACGATTTGAGCCTCGATTCCCCCGTACCTTGGTCATGACGTCGTCTTTGTGGTGTAAGCGATGGATGTGACCGAAATGTCCCGTTGGTTCGCTTCCCAAAACCATCAATGCATGTCAGTTGTCGGTCGTCCATTAGCGATACCGAACCGTCGTCACAAGCCTATAAATACCACCTCTCTTGTTGATTCAAACTTTACTTTTCTTTGATTATGAACTCTTGATTTCCTAATTCTCCTTATCTTTCTCTCATCGTCGCTCATTACGCCACCGTTGTTTTTACCGGAACCACCAATTTTACACCTTCTTTCTACTTCCTTCACATACACAAATGGAAAAAACCTCCAAAACTATGCCGCAAAAGGAAAAGGTCCCGTCTTCCTCTTCCCGGTCGGCCGGTGATAAGACGTCGATAGAACTGGCCCCCCATGAATACGTTTTTGGTCCATGTGTCATTAGAACTGACTTTAAATTCGAGAACCCCTCATCGGTGCCGGGCCGATGCGAACATGTGTCGATGTACATGTGTTCGATTACTAAGGGCCACGTCGATGCTATGAAGAAGGACTGCAAATGGGGTTCGGAGGTAGTGGTGCACATTCCTACACCAGAGGAGAGCATCATCATGCACGTGAAGGGGTTCTTAAGTGCTTGCACTTACCTGTTCACACTGGGTCCGGTCGACCCAGTGATCTTCGACTTCTGCAAGAGGTATGAAGTCACCCTTGGTCAGCTCCATCCTTCACTTTGGCACATAGTGATTATGTTGCGCTTCTTCTCCAATGAGTCCGGAGGGTTGGAGTTCACTCTAAATCATATTATACGGTTGTACCGGCCTCGACTCTATCGAGGGCTAATTAAGATTCACTGTCGAGTAACAAAGACTCTATTCTCGAGCATCGACGAGGATAAAGATCGAGGATGGATGAGCCGATTCACACGGGTGAGGACCTGTGATATAATACCGAAGGAAAAGATGCCGTTCCCTGAGGAATGGAATCACAAACGTAAGTGAATTTTTATTTTTTGATCTTCGTGTTTCTTTTGATTTTGCCTAACATTTTTCTTTAATTATGCAGCTGTCCCTTGGATGCCTCAGGCTATGCCCTATTTTGAAGAATGGATCCAAAAGCTCGCCTCTAGTTTGACTCGTGTTGAACGATCGTGGAGGGATTTGGCCAAGGGCAGGTGGGAGGCCAAGAACCATGGTAAGGATCTCTTCTTATGCATTCCGAAGTAATTACATTCTTTCTTCATTGCTAATCCTTCCTCATATAGGTCTGACCAAGGATGCCATTCTAAGGCCTTCGAGTGAAGGAGGAGAAGCCAAGTTCCAGGCTCCGAGGCTGGAGAAGGATAAGAAATGATCTCTTGCAATCCAATGTCTCCAAACACAAACCTCGAAGGGTGAGGAGAAAAACGGTCGCTCTCTCGGTGGACATGGTCCAAAAGTTGAGAGATTAGGATGAGGAAGAAGAATAAGAGACTTCGGCGTTGATAGCCCGCCCTAGGAAGGCCGTCGAGGTCGCCCCGCATTCCGAGCTGCCACCCACTATAACCGAGCCTCGTATCGAGGAGGCTTCGAAGAAAAATTCGGGGGTGAACCCCAAGTCTCTTGAGGTCGAGGTGATTTCTTGATCATCAACTTCTACACCGGGCGGGGCCGGTTTCGAAACTCAGAAGATTGGACAGAGCGCACCGATCGATTTTCTCGGGGGGACGATAATAGGCCAACTGCCTTCAATGCCGTTCTTTTCTGAAGAAGCAATAAGGGAGGCCCAAAGGCTGAAAACCCCCAAGATCGGGGGAGGCTCTATCACGGGTGATCCCTTTTGGGATTGCTTCATGGGGGTCGATGACGCCTGCGATAGTACTGATGCTTTGATCCTCATGGCGGAAGCGCAACGTCTTTTTTCCAAGGTAAGTACCAGTCGCTTTTCGGTTATTTCTCTTCGCTTCTTTCCTTACAGATCTAACTTGTGTTTCTTCTTTGTGTAGGCTTCTGCCAAATTCCGAGTTGAACTTAGTCAGTGTGAAGCCAAACTTCAGAGGGTCTCGGAAGAGATAAATTCCCTAAAGATACTTTGTGTCCAAAAGGACGAGGTCATAAAGGATCTTCAAGCGGACCTGGCCAAGGCTCATGAAGAGGAGGCCGAGTTAGACAAGTAGGTAACTACCCTTCTAATAAAGTATGGAATCAACTCGACTGTGGAAGCTAATACTTTGATATCTCAGCTGCAGCAGAAGGTGGAGAAGATCGAGATGCTCCGGGCAGAGGTCAATCTGGTCAAGGCCGGTTGTGATCAGTGGAAAGGTAGAATGGACCGCCTTGCTGTGGAAAAGGAGGCAGCTTTGGCCAAACTATCTTCCGCTGAGGCCCAACCCCAAAGCCTTAGAGAGAAAAGTTCGGCCCAGGCCAAAAGGGTCAAAGAACTCGAAGCCGGGCTTGCTAAGGCCACGGTGGAGACCGAGAAGACCAAGGTCATGGCGGACAAGTCCATTGCCATGTATCAGGCCGATGCTGAAGCTGTTCAAACACAGCTAAGGGAGGCTTCCGACCGAGAGCAGTGGCATAGTGATTTGGCAAAGTGCTAATCCCGGAGGGAAACCCTCGAGGAAATTCATGCTCGAGGTTTTGACCTCTCCGAGGAAATTGCTCGGGACAAATAAATCGAGACCGAAGCCAGGAAGCTTACATCTTCCGATAATGATGATGACAACGTAGAGGGTAGCCGGGGCGGGCCCGGAAGTGTAGAAGATAGAGATGAGGCCACTGAAGAAGTTTCTCCTGGAGAAGCTGCTCGAGAGAAAGCCGGCCTTGAGGGGACTAGCTCCCATCGTAGTTAGATTCGAACTTCTTTTCTCTTTTGTAAGGCTTTAGCTGACCTCTTGTACATGTTTTTGATATATAATAGAATACTTCTTCTTGATGCCTTCGTATGTTTTTAGTTCTAGATAAGCGTTTTGCCCTTATTGAAAACATCAAAAGTTTTTATTGTTGTAATTCAACTCGTAACCGAAATAAACCCTTAAGCTTTTCGTTTATATGAGAGCAACTCCCCGATTTCAAAATTTGTTCGAGACTTTATCTCGGGGGTGGGTCGTTCAAACTGATAGATGTGTTATCTTTAATAACCAAGTTCGAATAAATCTTGAGTTTTGGGATAAAGCAAACCCTTAGGTTTTTTCAATGATTTTTAAGTTTTTTGAGCTTGCAACAGTATATCCCTTGTCGTACCCCTTTTTCTCGTGAAAATCGGGTTTCAACATTTTTGGGACAACTCCTTTTGAGAGGGTAAGGAATTGGAATTGATAGAGTCGCCACCTAACAGATTAAGGTGTGTTAGGGAACCTAGAGCAGATAACTCATATTACCAGTTTACATCACCAGAGATCGGGTAAGGGCTCAACTTACCTCAAGGGGAAGTTTTTAGGCACCCCTCGAGGTCCACAACGGTGGGTTCCGGCCGAACTTACATTAAGCGAATTAGTATAAGGAAAAGAAAGCAATTTGGACAAATAAAATATTTGATTTATTTTAGAACATGAATGGGGGAGTCCTAAGTTTTTTAGCCTATAGGATCACCTCGTGCAATACTTTGTAGCTCCCTCAAGTTGGGGTGCCACTCATAGTATTTAGCGCACGGACTATCATCTCCTACTACCCGATTACTATCTTTAAGTTGTTACTTAAGCGTTCTAGTCGATTCTAGTTCGTTTCCTGTGCGTGCACTACCCGCCCCTTACCTATGGCCCTGGAGGTATTAGGACCTCTATTTGGGATAGTTCAAGACCCAGCCTATGTTTCTCAAAAACGTAAAAGTCTAGGCGACAAGCAAAACAATTAGGACTTTCAGATAAAAGGCAAATATGGGGTCATATTGACCTCCACACATAAAACAACAAATGCACGCAGTCGATCCAGCAAACTTTGTTAAACTTAAAATCCTATAGGCAGGATATCTATGTGAGAAAACAGAGTGCAGTTTTGTTAAGGGGAGTGTTAAGACCTGTTGTTTGCCTACTGATTTTATTCAGTATAGTCTAGGCACTTCAGATAGTAATACATCACAATTATAAATCTAGAATTATGATTAAGTCCTACAGGTATATTGCCTAAGCGATTAACAGTGGCGATTGAATTCAGAACCAATTAATAGAATCCTATAGGCATGACTTCTATGAGTTTGATGGTTATAGACCTATAGACATGATTTCTAGGTGTAGCACTGAATTTAACTTATAGAGATATGTTCTATTTCCCTTTTTAATCCTATAAGCATGCTTTCTAATTACTGTACTGACTTAAGTCCTATATGCATGATTTCTAGGTTTGAAACTGGTTTTAGTCCTATAGGCATGATATCTATTATTGAATTGATTTAATCCTATAGGAATGATATCTAGTGAGCAGTAATGCGACAGAAATTGTACATATTGCCAGAAAACAATTAAATCAAACACTGGGATCCTATAGGCATGATTGCTAATGCATGTTTGTTGGACATATTGATAGATCCTATGGGCAGGATTTCTAATGAAATTATAACATCAACCATATAGGCAGGATCTCTAATATGCAGATATAGAATATAGAATCAACATTACCAACGAAAGTCTTATAGGCAGGATTTCTAAGCACAACGTAGAACTTGTACAATTTTGAGCAAGAATTAACAGCATAGCTGAAACCCTATAGGCAGGATTTCTACCCAGTTAATAAAGGAAATAAGAATCCCCCCCCCCCCGATTTTACTATATACCCCAGAATCTGTTCATTACAGACTTATTACAAACCAGAGTAATGAATAAATTACATAATATCAATAAGATACACTATATGGAGCCTTTGTTAGGCCCAAATAAACCTGGGAACCAGGCCTTCAAACCAATCAGCTTTGAGGCTCATTTCATAGGTACACCATAGCCAATGGTGATGGACTCACCCATAGCACATATAGAACCAAGTTATTAATGTGTCAAAGTTCCCAAGGGCCTCAGGGACTCAGAGCAATGCTCACACCAGAACCACATATTCAGAAGATGACTCACAAGAGATTGGGAACCAGTTCCCAGTGTGTCAGAGTTCACAGGAGTCTCATGTGGACCCTGAACAGTGCTCACACTGAGATAGTTGAGGATAGAACATAAGGGACTAATAATGGAAGTTTTTGAAAGAGTAAAAGCATATAAGAGGAGGTAGAGACAGGTTTAAAACAGTGCTGAGTTCAGAGGAAACAAAGTTCAGAACACAAAATTGTATTCATCAAAACAAGCAAGGTTTGTAAGGCACATAGTTTCAAAGAGACCTAATTATACTAAGTGAGCATGCTGACATTTAGTACAATCATTGTTTAATCGCAGAAACAACTTAGGCAAAACAGTCAGATCATCACATGTGTTCAGAGGGATACCAGACATGTTAGCAAACAAATTGACAGGGCATATGAACTAAGTAACAAATCTGTAAAGTTAGGATAAATTAACTAATTACATGCTAGTAGTATCCTAACATTAAGCTAGCTTGTAGGAGGATTCATATTATTCAAAATAACTAATCTTAAATTAATACTATTAACTATAGGATTAGACAAAGTCATAGAAGCATAAGGGTAATCATACTTGGAATTTAAACATGCTGGTAGAGCAACACATATTATGAAAGCATAGAGAATGAAACTACAAGGGATTAGGGCTTACCAGTTAAGCAGGAAAGCAAGTAAATATACCACAACAATTAAGTCCATAATCACTTGGCCTTGGCTTTCAGCCGGCCAAGACCAGAAACAATAGCACATAATCAGAGTAAACGAGCTAAGTTTTTAGTGAGAGTATTAGAGTTCGAGTCTGTCCAAAGGGGGAAAGGGTAGAAATATTTAAATAGTGTTCGATTAGGTGAACAAATAAGGGAAGTAAACAAACACACATAAACACCGGAAGAAAATAATTACAGAATCAATTGAAGTCTATTTTAAGGACAAATAATACAGAGTTCAGTCAATTAACAAGGCATAATAGCATGTAATTAGGCGAGTAACACTTAGAATAAGGATAATATCAATTAACAATCAGTTTCAAGGGAAAATAAGGTAAATAAATAAAGGAAACATGGTAGATTTAACAGAATAAGGAAAATATCAGTCCCACACGAGAAAGGAAAGAGCATAAGAAAAATAGTAAAAGCCTCAAACCCTAGTTTTAAGTAAATCACAAAATCTCTAGCAAAACAAGGTATATAATGCATACAATGAACGAAGACAAGAGATTATTCAAAAAGAAAACCAGAATCGAACCAGATTTGGTTCAATTAAAGCATATCTGAAACCCTAATTTGGGTAAGCCATAAAATTAGCAGAGAAACAAGGACAAAATAATCACATACTGTGTACAAGGAACATAGACAAGAGTTATTCAAAAGCAACAACGAATCGAACCAGAAAAAGATTTGAAACCCTAATTTAGAGAAAATAAAGGAAATTAACAGGAATAGGAAGATTCACGCATAACGAAGTGAATATAGACGAGATAATGCTAAAAATCAAAGTTTGAACCAGTTTAGGTTCGAATCAAAGAGAATCTGAAACCCTAACCTTTAGGTCTAAGTAGAATCAGTGAGAGATACAAAAATATTCGTACTTACAAAGAAAAGATGATGAACACAGACGGAAACAACATGTTAAGGATTTTGAACCAATTTTGGTTCGAATCTCTCCAGATATGCTTGCCATTTTAGGCAAGACATTAGGTAATACCAAAGAACGGGTAGCCAGTAAGGAGAAGGGGCCAAATAAGGTAGGGAATCAACGATTGATTTTATTTTGGGGTTGGAATCGGAGGGATTTGGGGTGACGGCGCTAGGGTTTTGAGAGGAGAGGGGGAGAAAATGAGAGAGGGAGTGTGTAGAGATGGCGGGCTGGGTGAAGTTATTAGGGTTTAGATGGTTTAGGTTAATTAAAAAGGGTTGGGGTGATGTGGACCATTGATTTCGGAGATCAACGCACCTGATTCAAGGGTTCTAGGCCAGGTTATAATAAACGGGTGTGGGATTGGGTTAATGGGTTAAGGGAATTGGGTATTTGATGTTGGGATGGTGTATTAGGTTGGGGTAATTGGGTAGTGTATATGTACGAAATTTGATTTTTTAGGGGCTAGATTTTAAATACCTAATTTAACACATAAATAATTTATAAAAAATAATTAATAAATAACAAAAATATCACTTGTGCATAAAAATGATTTAAAATAATTACTTGACATTGTAAAAATGTAAAACATCATTTTTTGTATAAATAATGTAATTATGTATATATATATATATATATATATATATATATATATATATATATATATATATATGGGCTATTATTGCAAAATATGCAATTTTAGCCTAAGGATGCAAAATACAATTATAATAAATGTATAAAAAATATTTACGCTTAATAAGGATATAGATGGTGAAAATTAAATGATAAATCATGATAAAATTATTTGAGATGCAATTAATAATTATTTATGCAAGAATAAATTGATTAAAACCCCTTAAAAATTATGGAAAATTATAGAGAAGTACTCGATGATGCTCATGCACTATTTTGAAGGTATATATGTATTTTTTGAGAAATATGAAGGAAAAATTGGGTATCAACAGCTGCCCCTCTTTACCCGGGAAGGATGGAAGGGTTGTCGGGTAAAGACATGATGACCAATTTTGACAGAATAGGGAGATTTGAAAGATATGGGCCGCACTCTGGTTTCTGAGCTGCCTACATATCCCTGGTTTTACAAGAATCAGGCCGTGTGTAGTTCTGGATCCAATGATGGAGTAAACCAATGGAGTCGTTGCAAGAACAGACAAAATGTTCCAAGTAGGGTTAATTGGGGTTTAAAACGGTTATTGGTAACAGATGATAAACAGTGATGTTTGAAATACTTTGAAGGATGTGGACGGGAACTGGAGCGGGATTTCTCCTGTTAGGATAACGGTTACTTTTCGGACCACCTGCAAATTTAAAAAATACACTACAAGCACATATGTATAAATTGTTGCGTATATTTAGACATGATGCAAATTCCTTTTGGACCATGAAGACTGTCTTTGGATGGTGAGGATGACGTCCTTAGACCATGATGTCCGGGCCATGAATTATATGGTAAGGGATTCGCATGCCATGAAATGACGTTCTCGAGCCACGAGAATGGTGCCTCCGAACCATGATGCCTTCGAATAATGATGTGCAAGCTTTGAGAGATCCTCAGGCCATGGCATGATGTCTTCCTGCTATGAGGATGATGCCTTCAGAATATGACGCCTTTGGACAAGTTGGATATATTTCAGCCCATGAGGTGCAAAGACATGATGCTAAAGGTGATAACAAGACATAGCTTAGTCTTGCATAAAGTTAAGGGCAGAGCTTAGACCGAGAGAAGAGAATAACACCATGCTTAGGATAGAGAAATATATGTGTTTATGCAAAGAGAGACAATGCTTAGTCTCGTGCAAGATTCGGGACAGTGCTTAGTCCTATGCAAAGAGAAGGCAATTCTTAGCCTTATGAAAAATCGGGAGGCAGGTCCTAGCCTCATGCAGGAATTGAGACAAGGCTTAGTTTCATGCAAAGAGAGGGCAATGCTTAGCCTTATGCAAATAGTGAGGTAGGGCTTAGCCTGTTTAGTCTCATGCAAGGAAAATGCAATGCTTAGCCTTATGAAAAATAGGGAGGCAGAGCTTAGCCCATGTAGGAATTGAGACAAGGATTAGTTTCATGCAAAGAGAAGATAGTGCTTAGCCTTATGCAAATAGGGAGGCACGACTTAGCCTCATGCAAGGATTGGGACAGGGCTTAGTCTCATGCAAGGAGAAGGCAATGCTTAGCCTTATGCAAAATGGGGAGGCAGGGCTTAGCCTCATGCAAGGATTGAGACAGGGCTTAGTCTCATGCAAGGAGAAGGCAATGCTTAGCCTTATGCAAATAAGGAGGCAGGGCTTAGCCTTATGCAGGAATTGAGACAAGGCTTAGTCTCATGCAAAGAGAAGGTCGTGCTTAGCCTTATGCAAATAGGGAGTCTAGGCTTAGCCTAATTCAAGGATTGAGACAGGGCTTAGTCTCATGCAAGGAGAAGGAAATGTTTATCCTTATGCAAATGTAAGCGCAAAAGTGAAGTATTCTTAGCTGGGAATGTGTCTTTTGTATAGCAGTTGCGTTGTTGATACGATGCCTATGATGATGACCTTTTCCTGCATCCAAAGAAAATTCGTGAGTTTTGTGGGGGAGGTTTATTCGTGTCTTTGTCTGCTTGCTCTACTCCACTAGGCCGGGAGGTCCTGTTTAAGTCACCGTGGGTAGCATTTTGCTAAAAAGTAAAGTTCTTTTGAAAAGCATGCTTTTATAGCTTTCAAAGACATAGTAATATGCAGTTTAGAAATCAGTTAGATGAACCAGTAACCGTGGCATTATTAGAGACATTGCGACCTCCCTTGCCATCCTCCTCAAAATTCTACCCCAGTTAACTAAGTAACCTTCTGGCTATTCTGTATGCTGTTGTTGGTTGAATTTTCTTCGGAATTTTGAGGTTCCCCTCAAAAATTCTACCCGAGTTTTTGATTGTGGGGAAAAATGGAAATTTATTGAATTGTGATCGAACCCACATGGCTGCCTACATATCCCCTCTTAAACGGGAATCAGGTCGAGCATAGTTCAATTTGATTTTGTCAAAAGCCTTTTAAAAATCCTCGGTCCAACTGGTTGCGGCATCCTTCTTCAACATTTTGAAAATTAGTTCACATATCACTATAGACTGTGCTATGAAACGGCTTATGTAATTGAGGCGTCCCAAGAAACTCATTACATCCTTATTGTTCTTTGGTGGTGGTAGTTCCTGGATGGATTTAACCTTTGACGAGTCCAACTCTATTTCTCGGCGACTGCCAATGAATCCTAATAATTTTCCGGTAGGAACCCTGAATGCACACTTTGCGGGATTTAGTTTTAGATTGTACTTCTGCAGCCGGTCAAATAATTTCCTCAAATCTGCTATGTGATCTTTGGCCTTCTTGGATTTGACGATGACATCGTCAACATACACCTCTATTTCCTTATCTATCATATTATGGAAGATAATTGTCATGGCCCTCATGTAGGTGGACCTAGCATTCTTCAGACTGGATGGCATCGTTTTGCAGCAATATACCCCCTATGTTGTAAGAAAGTTGTTTTCTCTGCGTCTTCTTCGTCCATCCAAATCTGATGATAACCCGCGAAGCAACCTACAAAGGATTGGAGTTCATGCTTGACGCAATTGTCAATCAGAATGTGTATATTTGGTAGTGGGAAATCATCCTTGGGACTTAATCTGTTTAGATCCCGATAGTCGACATACACCCTGACTTTTCCATCTTTCTTTGGAACCAGTACAATGTTGGCTAACCAGGTTGGGTACTCAACTACTCTGAGGACTTTGGTTTTGATCTTCTTGGTGACTTCTTCCTTGATTTTTAGGCTCATGTCCGGTTTGAACTTTCTGAGTTTCTCCTTCACTGGCGGACACATTGGGTTTGTAGGTAGCTTGTGAGCTACTATGGATGTGCTCAACCCTGTCATATCGTCGTATGACCATGCAAAAATATCCTCATATTCTTTCAAAAAACGAGTGTATTTTTCCTTCTTTGATGATGACAAGTGGATGCTTATGCATGTTTCCTTGATGGTTTCAGAATCTCCCAGATTGACTATCTCGGTTTCGTCCAGGTTGGATTTGGGATTGTTCTCAAAATTCTTAACTTCTTTGATAATTTCCTCAGGTATTACATCCTCTTCTTCTATTTCCCCCCGAGTCACTTTCCTCGTGTTGCGTTGTCTCATTACATGTCACAGTCATTGGCTCATCAAGATGAGAAATAATAATGCTGTAGAGAGAAAGATATGAAAGAAAGATAGTAATAATAAAACATAAAGCCATTGGTAAATATTAAAATGTCAAATAAATCAATTTTCAATAACTCAAATAATGTTTTCCGAAATGAAATACTTAAAATATTATTTAAAACAAAAGTGCTCAAGAAATAAATGATACTAGCAGCCTTGCTACCCCGGGACTCGTTGCGCCCTTGATGGTGTAATGGTCCAGTTTTTGAGAAATGCTCCCTTATCCACTGTCTGAATGGTAAGGACTTATTCCTCCTCCTCCTCGACTATCACACAACAATCCATATCATCATCTTCTAAAAACAAATTCCTCACTACAGCCAACACTTCTTCTTCTTCGGATCCCCATATTGTATCGGCCTGATGGAAGGATTGGCTCAAATGAGGCACTGGTTTCTCAAGAGGGTAATATGGACCACTCCATGGTGGCGACCAATCATCATATTCTTTCCAGGTATACGGATATCCAATCCCCAAAGTTGTACCATGACGTTTCAGCTGTACTGGCTTGGTAATGCCTTGGAGTTTCTTCCCAAGTCCTTTGCCGGGTTCATACCCCGACCATGCCAGTATGCTTTCTATTTTGCTTCTCCACCATTGATCTTTCTCAATTGCATTGACGCGCTCGATGCGGTGGTAAGCCTCTACCGCCAACTTCTTTCTATTTTCCACGACCAAAACAGTTTGATTGGTATAAATGGGATTGCTCCCATCTCCATGAATGATTACTTCTTGATGATTCCATTCAAATTTCACAGCCTGGTGAAAAGTGGACGCAACAGCCCCAACGATATGTATCCAAGGTCGTCCTAACAGCAAATTGTAGGAGGCGGATATGTCTAGCACCTGAAATTCAACATCGAACCAAGTGGGACCCATCTGCAAGCATAAATTGGTTTCCCTGATTGTGGCTCTTTACGACCCATCAAACGCCTTTACATTCATAGTCCCTGCTCATATTTCATGCAAACCCTTTCCCAACCCAACTGGTCGATGGGTTCAGCAATAAGGGTGTATTGTCTAGGTGGTTTTCGATCGAAATTGGGCCTGGGTTTTTGATAGTTTAGACGAGCCGGAGGTGAATGATAGTAAGCTGGTTGGGTGTTATAAGTGTGGTAGGCGGTGGTGGGTTGAGGATATCTGGGAGGTGAATGTTGGTATGTGAGTGGAGGTGTTTGGTATACGAATGGAGATTTTGGACCTTGGGCTACCATTACTGTCCCTACTTCTTTCTTCTTTGATATGCCTTCCGATTGTAATTCTTTGTTCGTGGCCTACAGTGCCTCAAAATTTATTACCATTCCGCTTTTGATACCTTCTTCAATCCTTTCTCCGAGCTTGATGATTTCAGAGAACTTGTGATTCTCAATGACCATTAACCTCTCATAATATTGTGGATCTTGAGCTCTGACAAAGAATTTGTTCATCCGCTCTTCTTTTAATGCCGGCCTGACCTTTGCTTCTTCTGACCTCCATAGAGTAGTATACTCGCGAAAAGTCTCTGTTGGATTCTTCTTGAGATTCTGTATGTAGAAGACATCCGGTGCATTTTCTGTATTGAATCCAAATCTATCCATGAAGTTCGATGCCATGCTTACCCAATTAGCCCATTTCTTGGGATTTTGACTTATGTACCAAGATAGGGCGTCTCCAGTGAGGCTTCTCATGAACATCTTCATCCAAATCCTTTCGTCCTTCCCAACCCCTACGAGCTTGTCACAGTAGATTCTCAAATGTACCTTTGGGTCGCCCATTCCATCAAACATTTTGAACTTAGGAGGTTTGTAACCCTCCGGTAGTTCCAAGTCTGGATAAATGCACATGTCCTCATAATTCAGACCTTTAATTCCTTTACCTCCTTCAACACCCTGGACTCGGCTTGTGAGCTTCTTGAGCTCCTCTGCCATGCTTTTAATGAGCAGGTCCTTCTCGACGGATTCTGGTGTATATGAGATTGGTTGAGTGGAATGGGGTAGGGTTTCCACATATAGCTATTGTTTTGATGAATGCAAAGGGTTTGGGTGTAGTGGTGATCATTGGTTGAATTTTGAGGATCGGGGATAGGTTGTGGGGAATTGAGTCGGGAGATGCTGGTGTTGAGGGGATGTAGGTATGGGTAAAGGATTAGGATTTTAGGGAGGTGTTGCATATTGGTAGGGTGCAGGAGGATTTTGTTGACGTTGGTTTGGTATGTTTTGAGGAGGTACTGGGTTTTAGGTGTTTGGTTGGTTGATATCTGGGACATTTAGGGTGAGGGAGAGGTTTGACAAGTTTCGGACCTGCTCAAGCTCCCCTTGCAATTCAATTCTGTTCCAGACGTAAGACCAAATCATTTGGTGCCGGAGTACTCCGACCATTGGAAGTTTCCACATTCTCAGCATGTGTAGCGTTGTCACTCATATCGTCTATCTTAGCTTTTCCTTTGCTTTTCGGATTACTTGGAGGAGCAGGAGATGGAGGGCCTCTGGATCTGGTGTGATATGCTGATGATGCTAGTATGTGTGAACGAACCTTGGGGAATGGGAATAATAAAAAAGAAAGAAAAACGAAAAGGTAGCCAAGTCAGTGAGAATTCTAGAAAAGTATTTGCAGTATTTAAACACATATTGCGGAAATGTAAATTCGCGTCCTAATTTGGGAGCCTCGTTGTGCCCGAGGTTGGCCTAGCAAAAAGTAAATTTGGAGAAATTTAAAGCCAATAATTGCCTCATTTCATTAATGTGATAAATAAGACGAATCTAAAACGACAATGAATAAATAAGTCACTAATGGCGTTTGCCTTATTACATTTGAAAAGTAACTCTAAAAGAAATAAACCTAATCTACTTGGTCCTAGAGGGACCTTCTCCAGGTTTGGCTTTCTTGGCTCCATTGATCAGGTTCTCCAGGTCGCGCATGTCCAGTAGTAGGTATGACCTTGCTAGATGTCCTCCTTCATTACCCTCGGCATTCTGGCAGTCTATGACTCTTTCCTTCATTTTCCCCTCTAACTCCATTAAACCGTGCTCCAGATACTCCAGCCTTTCCGTTGACCTAGTAGCCATTTCCCTCCATTCATTGATTGCCTCCATATCGATCTTGTGTTGTTCCAAATTCTCGACCTCAGACTCGTGAACTCTTTTCCGCAGTATGTTATACTTCACCTGTGCTTCAGCAACTTCATCTATGACTTTGTTTCCTCGACTGACCCCCGGCTCGACTATTCATGTTATGCTATCGTCCAACCATGATGGTTAGAAATACACATTCCCTGTGTGGTATCGATCTGGTTTGATGGTGTCCTTTTCCACAATGACCTTCAAGTTCCACATGTGTTGAGCTCATCATCTTGAAAATATGCTCTGTAGTGACTCATTTTGGAGACTCGCGGTATGACTTGTTTTCTACCAGCTTGTCTCATGACCCTGATAGGAACATAGGGGTGTATGACCCTTAACCCGATCAACACCAAATGTGGAACATCCCTGGATCTGATGATGAATTCACTGGTAGGGAACTATTCGAACATCCAATGAACCTTGTCCTCGGGCAAATGATTAAAAAACGGTACCCATTCTATAGCATTCTCTGGTTGAGCAAACATGTCTGGGATAAAGGTCATTATTTTGGGGTGATGGAAAGCTATGTGATCATTCCATGGTCTTCGTGGAAACTCTTGACGGTATTGGCCTCTTTGGAGATGTTCCAGAAACCAAATCTGTAGCAGTAAATTACAACCCTCGAAATTTTGGACCTTTTCTGGAAACGATCCAAAGCCCGATATATTTCTTCTATAATCATAGGAACAATAGTGTACGTTTGTCTCTCGATCCCCTCCATAAAGTCTTTGTTATCATGGCCAGTCTGGTGTGAATCCTGTCCATTTTTCTTGGAAACACTATCATACCCAAAAAGCAGACGATGAACACGAAAACCCTACGATGAATCCAACCCAGGGAGGTGATGGAGAACTCGTCATGAAAGATACGGTAAGATTTGTTGTGTCCGTATCATTCATAATGGAAGTCAAAAGGTATGTAGGACTTCTTCAAACATACCAAGTCGTCATTCTTTCATAAGCCCATCATTTTCAGAAACCCACTGGGGGTGCGATTTTCTGGTACCAATAAACCAGGATTGTCCCAAGGTAGTCCAGCAAATCCCCCTATTTCCTCGAAAAGATTAGTCATTTCTATGTTGCCAAAATGGAATACAGCCCTTTCTCTGTCCCATAATATAGTAGCAACTTCCATCAACATGCTGTTTGGTTGGATGTCTAATAAGGAAGGTAAGTTTCTGAGGACCCTTTTCACATGATTTTTGTCACTTGACGGAAGGTCCTCCCACTAATCTAGCAATAACGGTGGTATATCTCGAACTATGACGAACCTGGGGACTTCGTGCCTCATTTTCTGCAAAATAAACAAGGTTAGATCCTTTCCCCTTCGGATTCGACTATTTATGTATTAACAATTAGCATATCGGCATTTATTTCTCCAAATAATGCACAGATCATAGTTGCATCCGTTGGGATTATGGAAACCCCGGTGGACTTTGGAAAAGACTTTACTTAAAGGGTTATTATGCGGACAACATATTAACCCAGGCTAGATATGACCATGATGCATATATAGTTATTATCAGAGTAAGGTTTCTATAGAGGGGGGAAAGGCACAGAACCTGCAAGCCGACAACTTGAGGGGGAAAGGCACGGAACCTTCGACTGCACCGCTGGTCGACTAGTTTTACTGCAAATAAGCCTTTCCAAATTTAAGAAAGGTGATATAGGAAGAGCGCAGACACTCATCAAGTGTTGCTATGGTATTAATTACACACGAGTGGAATATGATGTTGAGCATGATTTATGCAAAAAGAAAATAATACGTTGTCAAGTATTTGCACGATGAAAAATGATAAAATGCGGGTTTCAACATTTTTGGGACAACTCCTTTTGAGAGGTTACGGAATTGGAATTGACAGAGTCGCCACCTAACAGATTAAGGTGTGTTAGGGCACCTAGAGCAGATAACTCATATTACTAGTTTGCATCACCAGAGATCGGGTAAGGGCTCAATTTACCTCAAGGGCAAGGTGTTAGGAACCCCTCGAGGTCCACAACGGTGGGTCGCGGCCGAACTTACATTAAGAGAATTAGTCTAAGGAAAAGAAAGCAATTTGGACAAATAAAATACTCGATTTATTTTAGAACAGGAATGGGGAGGTCCTAAGTTTTTTAGCCTATAGAATCACCCCGTGCAATATTTTGTAGCTCTCTCAAGTCGGGTTGTCACTCATAGTAATTAGCGCACGGACTATCATCTCCTACTACCCGATTACTATTTTAAGTTGTTACTTAAGCGTTCTAGTCGATGCTACTTTGTTTTCTATGCGTGCAGTACCCGTCCCTTACCTATGGCCCTGAAGGTATTAGGACCTCTATTTAGGATAGTTCTAGACCCTGCCTATGTTGCTCAAAAATGTAAAAGTCTAGGCGACAAGCAAAACAATTAGGACTTTCAGATAAAAGGCAAATATGGGCTCATATTAACCTCCACACATAAAACACCAAATGCATGTAGTCGATCCAGCAAATTGTTAAACTTAAAATCCTATAGGCAGGATATCTATGTGAGAAAACAAAGTGCAGTTTTATTAAGGCGAGTGTTAAAACATGTTGTTTGCCTACTGATTTTATTCATTATAGTATAGGCACTCCAGGCAGTAATACATCATAATTATAAATCCAGATTTATTATTAAGTCCTACAGGTATATTGCCTAAGTGATTGACAGTGGCAATTGAATTCAGAACTAATTAATAGAATCCTATAGGCATGACTTCTATGAGTTTGATAGTTATAGACCTATAGACATAATTTCTAGGTGTAGAACCGACTTTAACTTATAGAGATATATTTTATTTCCCTTTTTAATCCTATAGGCATGCTTTCTAATTACTGTACTAACTTAAGTCCTATAGGCATTATTTCTAGGTTGAAACTGGTTTTAGTCCTATAGGCATGGTATCTATTATTGAATTGATTTAATCATATAGGAATGTTATCTAATGAGCAGTAATGCGGCAGAAATTGTACATATTTCCAAAAAACAATTAAAGCAAACACAGGGATCCTATAGGCATGATTGCTAATGCATGTTGTTCGACATATTGATAGATCCTATGGGCAGGATTTCTAATGCAATTATAACATCAACCTTATAGGCAGGATCTCTAATATGCAAATATAGAATTCAGAATCAACATTACCAACGAAAGTCCTATAGGTAGGGTTTCTAAGCAAAACGTAGAACCTGTACAATTTTGAGCAAGAATTAACAGCATAGCTGAAACCCTATAGGCAGGATTTCTACCTAGTTAATAAAGGAAATAAGAAGACCCCCCGATTTTACTATATACCCCAGAATCTGTTCATTACAGATTTATTACAAACTAGAGTAATGAATAAATTGCATAATAGCAATAAGATACACTATAGGGAGCCTTCATTAGGCCCCGATAAACCTGGGAACCAGGATTTCAAACCAATCAGCTTTGTGGCTCATTTCATAGGTACAACATAGTCAATGGTTAGGGACTCACCCATAGCACATATAGAACCAAGTTATTGATGTGTCAAAGTTCCCAAGGGCCTCAGGGACCCAGGGAAATGCTCACACTAGAACCATATATTCAGAAGATGACTCACAAGAGATTGGGAACCAGTTCCCACTGTGTCAGAGTCCACATGAGTCTTATGTGGACCCTGAGCAGTGCTCACACTGGAATGGTTGAGGATAGAACCTAAGGGACTAAGAATGGAAGTTTTTGGAAAAGTAACAACATATAAGAGGAGGTAGAGACAGGTTTAAAACAATGCTGAGTTCAGAAGAAACATAGTTCAGAACACAGAATTGTATTCATCAAAACAAGCAAGATTTGTAAGGCACATAGTTTCAAAGAGACCTAATTATACTAAGTGAGCATGCTGACATTTAGGACAACCATTGTTTAATCACAGAAACAACTTAGGCAAAACAATCAGATCATCATATGAATTCAGAGGGATACCAGACATGTTAGCAAACAAATTGACATGGCATATGATCTAAGTAACAAATATGTAAAGTTAGGATAAATTAACTAATTACATGTTGGTAGTATCCTAAGAATGCAAAGTTCAGAACATGTGTAGTATTAGCAAACAGTGCATGAGACAAGTTAAACATTAAGATATCTTGTAGGATGATTCATATTATTCAAAATAACTAATCTTAAATAAATAGTATTAACTATAGGATTAGACAAAGTCATAGAAGCATAAGAGCAGAATCATACTCGGAATTTAAACATGGTGGTAGAACAACACATATTATGAAAGCATGGAGAATGAAATTACAAGGAATTAGGGCTTACCAGTTAAGCGGAAAGCAAGTAAATATACCACAACAATTAAGTCCAGAATCACTTGGCCTTGGCTTTAAGCCGGCCAAGACCAGAAACAATGAGCACAAAATCAGAGTAAACGAGCTAACTTTTTAGTGAGAGTATTAGAGTTTGAGTTTGAATCCAAAGGGGGAACGTGGAGAAGTAATTAAATAATGTTCAATTAGGTGAAAAAATAAGGGAAGCAATCAAACACACATAAACAAAGGGAAGAAAATAATCATAGAATCAATTGAAGTCTAATCTAAGGACATATAATACAAAGTTCAATTAATTAACATGGCATAATAGCGTATAATCAGGAGAGTAACACTTAGAATAAGGAAACTATCATATTTTTAAAGGAAAATAAGGTAAAGAAATAAAGGAAACATGGTAGTGAATAGAATAAGGAAAATATCAGTCCCATTCGAGAAAGGAAAGAGCATCGGAAAATTAGTAAAAGTCTCAAACCCTAGTTTTAGTTAAACCAAAAAACTGACAGTAAAATAACGTACATAATGCATACAATGAATGTAGACAGGAGATTATTCAAAAAAAAAAAACCAGAATCGAACCAGATTTGGTTCAATTAAAGAAGGTCTGAAACCCTAATTTTGGTAAGTTGTAAAACCAGCAGAGAAACAAGGAAAAAATAATCACATACTGTGTACAATGAACATAGACAGGATTTAGTTAAAAGCAACAAAGAATCGAACCAGAAAAAGATCTGAAACCCTAATTTAGGGCAAATATAGGAAATTAACAGGATTAGGCAGATTCACACATAATGAAGTGAATATAGACGAGATAATGCTAAAAATAAAAGTTTTAACCAGTTTAGGTTCAAATAAAAGAGAATCTAAAACCCTAACCTTTAGGGCTAGGTCGAATCAGTGAGAGATACGAAAATATTCGTACTTACACAGAAAAGATGATGAACACAGACGAAAACAACAAGTTAAGGATTTTGAACCAATTTTGGTTCGAATATCTCCAGATATGCTTTCCATTATAGGCAAGCCATTAGGTAATACCAAAGAACAAGTAGCCAGTAAGGAGGAGGGGCCAAATAAGGTAGGGAATCAACGATTGATTCCATTTTGGGGTTGGAATCAGAGAGATTTGGGGTGACGGCGCTAGGGTTTTGAGAGAGGGGGGGGGGGGGAGATGAGAGAGGGAGTGTATAGAGACGGAGGTATGGGTAAAGTGATTAGAGTTTAGATGGGTTAGGTTACTTAAAAAGGGTTGGGGTGATGTGGACTGTTGATTTCGGAGATCTGTGGTCCTGATTCAAGGTTTCTGGGTCGGGTTATAATAAACGAGTGTGGGATTGGGTTAATGGGTTAAGGGTATTGGGTATTTGATGTTGGGCTGGTGTACTGGGCTGGGGTAATTGGGTAGTGTATAGGTCCGAAATTGGATTTTTTAGGGGCTAGGTTTTAAATACCCAATTTAACACATAAGTAATTTATAGAAAATAATTAATAAATAAAAAAAAAATCACTTGTGCATCAAAATAATTTAAAATAATTACTTAACATTGTAAAAATGTAAAACATCATTTTCTGTATAAATAATGTAATTATGCATATATATATAGGCTATTATTGCAAAATATGCAATTTTAGCCTAAGGATGCAAAATACAATTATAATAAATGTATAAAAAATATTTAAGCTATATACGGATGTAGATGGTGATTTAAATGATAAATAATCATAAAATTATTTGGGATGCAATTAATAATTATTTATGCAAGAATAAATTGATTAAAAGCCCTTAAAAATTATGAAAAATTATGAAAAAGTACTTGATGATGCTTATGCACTATTCTGAAGGTATATATGTATTTCTTGAGAAATATGAGGGAAAAATTGGGTTTCAACGCCCCTTAGGTGTTTTGAGTGAACCTTCGAGCTATGATTGACCTTTATTTGAGCTCGGAATAATGGAACCCTTTGATTCGAATCGAATGAGAACGAGGTCTCAGACTCTAATTATATCGGCCCTTAGTCTCTTTTAAATTGTATCTTAGGCTCTTTAGATTGGACCTTAGGCTCTTTATATCGGCCCTTAGGCTCTTTAGGTTGGTCTAATTCGGCCTCTAAAAACGGCTATTGTTTTTCCCTTTTCGGCTAAAAGACTTAGCGAAAATTTCTTATGCCTTAGCATTTATTTTTTATACCCATTGGGTTTTTGAGGGTCCGATAATCGGAACCTATTTTTATTTTTTGTCTTAACGTGTTTGTGTTAAGAGAATATGATACCCCTTGAGGTTTTTTCGAAGGCTGATATTATCGAAACCTTTAAATTATTCGAGGGCTGATTTGTCGAAGCCATTTTTTATTTGCTTTGCCGAGGGTAGCCTTATTTAGCCGGTTTTCCAAAGTATCTGAAGACCTTTTGTTTATAGCAAAATTCGGACGTCTCCGAGCCACATTATTTTGGTCATAGCCTTTAATATGGCCGTAGCCTTTAATGTGGATGTAGCCTTCAGGTATGTCTCTTGGATTTACTTTCCGATAACGTTCGAACTTGTTCGAAGTGTTAGTGCCCGAGTATGGTGACCTTGGCCTATATATCGAGTGGTGCCTCTTTAAGGTCTTATGATTCGAACTTAGATAGCTCGAGCGTACAGTCCCCGAGTGTCTGAGGTATGCTTTTACTTGGCCCTTGAGCCATTTTTTACAAGTGTTAGTTTTGCACAATAGATCAGAATCATAAGTACATGACTCATATAGTAGAAAATTTACTTCAAAATATGAGATGTTCGACAAAAGAGAATGCTTATTTGAATAATTTATGCATGCTTACATGTTTTGTTGTCGGGACTCGGCTAATCTATATGGGCATGGTTCATTCGACCGTTTGGCCCATTACAAAATTCTTCCTATCGAGACCCATTGACACTAGGTACATTTCTCGAACACATAACATCCGAGGGTGATGCCCCCCCCCCCAGTATTCGATGTTGATTGTAAAGAAACCTTGGATATTGTTGACTTATCCTCAGGTAGCACATAGTTGTTGCCTCATTAAAAACCTCGCCGGAAAAAACTATTTGGGATAAAAACTGGTCTAAGGGAAAAAGAGTGTAACACGTACTTTAAAACCTAAGGTCTCGATTTCTTAGATCAAACTCCTGCAATGAGTTAGTTTCGAATATTTATGTAAATGAAATAAAAAAGAAAGTCATACCTTAGCAATAGTACCGCTTAAGGAGTGATATGTTCCAGTTGTTCGACAATGGTTCGCCGTTTATTATTCCTAGTTTGTAAGACCCTTTTCCGACAATGTCGAGGATCTGGTAGGGTCCTTCCCAATTAGGACCG
>ML373605.1:575-34050 GCA_005239525.1 Nicotiana knightiana | reverse complement strand
AGCGCTCTAGTAGTTTCTAGCTCGTTCCTTATGCGTGCGCTACCCGTCCCTTACCTATGGCCCATGAGGTATTAGGACCTCTATTCAGCATGAACCTGGGAAGTTGAGGCAGTTATATGTCACCATTATAACCCCGGAATCATTGTTAAGTCCTACAGATATATTGCCTAAGTGATTGACAGTAGCAAATAAATTCAGAATCGACCAGCAGGATCCTATAGGCATGATTTCTACGAGCTTTTTAGTTACAGGACTACAAACATGATTTCTAGGTGTAGCATGGATTTTAATCTATAGAGATAGGTTTTATTCCCTTTTTAATCCTATAGGCATACTTTCTAATTGCTGAATTGTCTTAAACCTTATAGGCATGATTTCTAAATGTTGAATTGACTTAAACCTTATAGGCATGATTTCTAAATGCTGAATTGACTTAAACCTTATAGGCAGGATCTCTAAGTTTAAAACTGATTTTTAGTCCTATAGGCATGATATCTATTAACTGTATATGGGCAGAATATAAACAGATTGTCAGGAAAGATAATTAGCTCAAACAACAAATTCCTATAGGCATGATTGCTAATGCACGTTTGTTGAAAACATGCATAGATCCTATGAACAAGATTTCTAATGTACGGAATCAAACGAAAGTCCTATAAGCAGGATCTCTAGTATGAAAATGTAAAATACATGATCAAAATGATCGCGAAAGGCCTATAGGCAGGATTTCTAAACACAGCATGGTACTCACATAGTTCAATCAACATAATTAAATACTATAGGCAGGATTTCTACCCAGTTTTAACAAAAGATGTAAGTAAAAACCCCCTAGCTTCACTAAATATTCCCATATATGTTATTACAGAGTTATTACAGCCCATCATATCAAATGAATTATATAATGGTAATAGTTACACTATAGGGAGCCTTCATAGGCCCAAATAAACCTGGGAACCAAACCTTCGACCACAATAACATCACAGTGATTCCTCCACTGTCCATTGGAAACAGGTTTCCAGTGTGTCAAAGTTCCCAAGGGCCTCAGGGGACCCAGGGCAATGCTCACACTAGAACCACACATTCAGAAAGAAATTCACAAGAGATTGGAAAACCAGCCCCGAGTGTGTCAGAGTTCAGAGGAGTCTCATGTGGACCCTAGGCAGTGCTCACACTGGGGTGGTTGAGAACCTAAGATACAAGGAGTGGGGTTTTAAAAACCAGTACATAAAAGGGAGTAGGGGCAAGTTTTTTAAAAAAAAAAAGAAAAGTTTGATTTCAGAAGAAAGAAAGCTTAGAACACAGAGTTGCAGGCAGAACTGCACCAAGAAGAAAATTCATACTTAGCACACATTTCAAATAAGTTAAAGTCTAGTTAATTTAAATACTCATGGTAGTACTTGAGACAATCATGGCTTAATCACATAAGCAATTAGGCAGCAACAGTTAAACTGGCTAGACACATGAATTAAGCAGGCAACGCTCATGAGTTAAGCAACAAACTAATTGATTATCTGTTTATAGTATCATGAGGAATGCAAAGTTCAAAACATGTGTAAGATTAGTGCGTGAAACAAATCAAACCTTAGGCTAACTTATGAGAGTATTCATATTATTCAAAACAACTTAATCCTAAATTAACAGTGTCACTCAATGGGATCATAGAATCATGTGAAAGACAGAATCATACTGGGAACTAAAGCATGCTACTCGAGCAAATTATAAAGGGTTTAGGCATACCATTTAAGTAAGAAAGCAAGTAAGTATGCCACAACAGTTAAGTTCCAGAATAACTTGGCCTTGGCTTTCAGCCAGCCAAAACTAGAGACAATTAGAAAAGAATCAGAACAAGAGAGCTTAAGTTTTAGAGAGAGTATAAGAGTTTGAGTCTGTCTAAGAGGGGAGGGAGAGAGGTTTAAATAGCACGGAGTTAAGCAGACAAATAAGGGAACAAATCAAGCATACACAAATAAGGAATGAAAATAATTCTTAGAATCAATTGAAGTGGGGGTTCAATCAATTAACAATCATAACATCGTGTAATCAGGCAAGTACCACTCAAAATAAGGAAAGTATCAATCAACAGGCAGTCTCAAAGCAAATAAGGTAAGGAAATAATGGAAGCATGGTAGGTTGAATGTAAATAAGGAAAACATCAACACCATGCAAGAAAAGGAAAGGGTAAATGGAAATCAGTAGAAGATTTCAAACCCTAGAATCAACAGTAAAAATAAGGTACATAAGGTAGACAAGAGGACATTCAAAAGGAGAACCATAAAATCAACACAAATATCACATAATGAACCAAGACAAGAGTCTTATTCAAAAGCAGAATCGACCTATATTTGATTCAACCAAGATCTGAAAAACCCTAACTTTAGGTTAGGTACGAATCAGTGGAAGATGTGAAAATATTCGTACTCACATAGATTAGGATGAACCCAGACGAAAATAACCAATGTATAAGAGACTTTGAACTAGATCTGGTTCGAATCTCTCAAGAGCAGCTTGCCATTTGAGGTAAGCGAGTTAAGTAATACCCCAGATGAGTAGCAGGTAAAGAGATAAGGCCCAATAAGGTAAGGAATCGCTAAATGATACCATTTCTGGATAGGAATTAGAAGGGGAAACGGGAGTGCGATGCTAGGGTTTCAGAAGAGAAAGGGGAGGGATACAAGAGCGTTTGAGGGATGCGGGTAGGTGGAAATGGGTTAGGGTTAGAGGGGTTGGTATAATTAAAAGAGGTTGGGGTGTTGGGAGCCGTTGATCTTTTGAGATCAACGGCTAGAATTAAAGCTTTTAGACCGGGGAGGTTATTGTGGACGGGTATTGATGATAGGATAAAATTATGTAGTTTAGTGTATATTTTTACTCTAACTTAATGATGCTTCACTGTCTTAGGAATGTGAAATGATATTAAAATGGATCTAATTGTTGATTTTATGTTTCGCAGGAGCAAAATGCGTTTATTGATGTTTTATACGTCAATACCATAGAAGAGGAGGGGTGATTTGTGTGGTGTCCAATTTTCAAGTGCAGTCTCTATAGAAGAACCTGGTTCTTCTTGGTGCTCCAACTTCTACAGTTTGCGGAAAAGTAATTGCAGAATTTAAAGAACACAATAATTTTTAGGTGGAAAACACCTGGCTCAAAGGTGAACAAACCAGGACCTACTTCCAGTAGGATTTTCCCAAACTCTCCACTATATCAATGAGCCAAACAACATTTACAAAATAAAATCTTTTGTAAATCTAAGGACTAACTCTAATCCCTTTGTGGCAAACTAGCCTCTAGCTATTTGCAACAAACTTCAAGTTAACTCTAACTTGAACAGTGTGTACCTATTACAATTGCTTCTACATAAAGCTGAAAGATACAATATGTAATCACCTACTACAAACAACTAGACTCAAAAGACAACAGATGGAACTGGTTCTTCTAGTTGAGTCAAGTAGCTTTTGTATCCCACAAGGATTCTGCTTGTAAAATTGCTTTGGTAATTTTGCTTTCAGTTCTTATTTCACTTCTGTGTTTGTGCATTTTTTCTTCAGCAGGAATGCTTCAACACTTTATAGAGTCAGTAGTTGAGATGTTGTTGTTCTGTTCTAGTGCAACTCTTCCTTGGTGGAAGAGTTTGAGTTTATCTCAACTTCCTTGATCTCGATTCTGTCCTACCTGAAATCGAACTCCATCTTCTTATCAATTTGCAACCTTTTCTCTTAGGAGATAACCTCTTAGTTCCCAGATAATGTTTATCTCATGTGCATGGACGCTTCTCGTGCCAATGGGTCTGTTTGACTATGTTTGCCCTGATGGACCTGGTTCAACTGGGTTGACATTTGTCAATCTTCAAAACCATGCTGTGACTTGATTCAACACTTATAAGGACCTAGGATGGTGTTTGGAGCCAAATTGAAGGAGAAAGACCCCTTGGAGTATTTAACGTGTGAAAAGAAGGAAGAAAATTGCTGGGACAGATTACAAGTCCACTAGTGCGGTCTTAGCGCGCCCATTAGCGCAACCGCGCTAGTCCAGTGATCCCCAGGCAGAATGTTTAGCCATTAGCGCGCCTAGTAGCGCGATGACTAGAGTGGGCGTGCTAGTCCAGTCGAACGCATTATTTTCCAGGGGTAGAATTGGAAGTTTGGGGCAATTCCACTTAACCTATATAAGGTTCAACTCGCCCAAAAGAGGGCATGAATGAAGGTTTAGAGTCTTGTTCTAGAAAATGCAAAGGCAAGAGGCAAGGAGGGAAATTGGGCATCAAATCTCATCTCTCTTCCTTGTATTTTTGTCATTGATGATGAATTCTTCTATTGTTATTTTCAGTACAATTTTGAGTAGCTAACCTATTTAGTCTAAGGTTTTGGTGGAACCCGTTGAGGATGAACATATTGTTATATTAATATAGTTTGCTTGGTTTGAATCTCTATTTGTTCAACTAAGTTCTTATTGTAGTTGATTGAAGGGCCCTCAATTAGATGTGCCTATTTAGTATGTATCTGCTCGCGAGAGAGTGCATATTTAGGTAGTTGTTGAACAACACCACTCCCAAAGTATAAGAGGGATCAATAACCAAGGGTTTAAAGGTTGGATTAGGGATAACGATACCTTGGGTGCAATCTAAAGTGAGCTATAGCAAGCTAGCGTAGCTTGGGAGAGTGCGTCTAGTAAATTGCCGTTTACTTGGGAGAGATTTACGGTAGCAAGAGTGTTCATGATTGATAGAGATAATTAGGCCAAACAAATAGGAAATATACAAGAAGGGATTTCATCAGCGGGGGAAACCATAACCTTAGGTCCTTCTCGCATTTGTTTACAACTCAGTATTAGTTATCTTTTAGTATACTTAATTTCATTCAGTTTTAGTTAGTAAAATACCAACAAATTGTTATTCTTAACCTTTGGGAAGTTGATGACAAAGAATCGAGTGAGTCTAACAACTGTAATTGATAGGTTTATTCCCTGTGGGATTCGACTCTAGGCGAAATACTCAGATTATATTTGCAACACCCGCTTAGTATTTTTATAATACATAGTTGAGCATGATCAAATTTGGCGCCGTTGCCGGGGAATTAACGGTGTTATCAATTACAGTTTGAAGAAATACAAAATTCTTAAGTATAGTCAATTTTCTTCAATTTTCATCTATACATTGAAATTTTAACGTTTTCTAACTAGGTTGTACATGTGCATGCCTAGAAACTCATCGAGAACTGGTGAAGTATTTGAAGCCTTATCAGACCCCGAGAAAGTTTTCAAGGCCTTGAACCGGGCCAACCGGAAAAGCAAACAACAGCCATCAATTGAACAACTTGAACCCGACATGGAAGGTCTAAACAACAAGAACAACAATGGGGACGACGTGGTAGACCCAGTTGCGCAGATAGTGGTACCTCTTGTGCCAGAGGCTCCTTTATATGACTGGGCACAACCCACAATGGAGAATTGTAGTCCCTCAGATACAGGCCGAGTCCTTTCAGATTACAAACAATATGCTGCACTTGCTGCAGAACAAGGGACTATTTTCGGGCTCATACATTGAGGATCCCCAACAGCATTTGAAGAATTTCCTGTCGATTTGCAAAACTCAGAGGCAGCCAAACATCACTCAGGAAGCAATAAAGCTGTTGTTGTTTCCATTCTCAGTGACAAGAGCAGCCCAGCTTGGCTAAACTCGCTCCCCATTAATTCCATTACCACATGGGAGGAGTTAGTTAAGCAGTTCGTGAACAAGTTCCATCCACCCAACAAGACAGCTCAACAAATTGATGAAATCTTGAGCATCAGACAGAAGCCAACTGAAACATTTCAGGAAACATGGGAACGATTTAAAGGAATATTGGTTATTTGTCTGCACCATGGTATTCCAAAGCAAATGTTGGGGCAGCGTTTCTATATGGGTCTGGCGGATACTCTAAAGGCAAATGTAGGTGCTTCAGCTGGTGGAACATTCTTGAGCAAAACATGGAGAGAAAGCCAGATCCTGCTTGATAAAATGGCGCAGAATTCGGTGTGGACAACCAGGAATGCACCCATTACTCCGGTAGTTCACTCAGTGCCCTTCGATCCATACAACAATCTTGTTGAGAAAATGAACACCTTGATAACACATATGAGCATACTAACCAAAAAGGTGGAGGAGTCAGGGAAAAATCAACAGGTACATATTGTGAATACAACAAATGGGGGCTCATGCACATCATGCATTAGTCAGCCACTTGGTAATCAGTGGAATGCTGAATGTGATCAACATCACTACCCTGAAAATATGAACTATGTGTCGAATTATGGGGGTCAGCGACAGGGCGGACATAATTGGGGCCAACAAAATCAACCATACAAGCCAGTTCAGCAGCAGCACAACAGTGGAAACATGGGAGCCATGCGACCTCAGGGTAATGTGGTGCCTTACCAAAGGCCACAAGGGTACACTAATCAGAATCAGAATCAGCAACAGGTTTATCACCCCCCTCAGCAACAACATGGTGGTATACAGGAAGATGGGTTTTCCAGACTTGAAGTAATGATGCAATAGGTTATTGGGTCAACTGAAAAAATCTGCGAGAGAGTAGATGCACATGAGTCAGCTATTAAAAACATTGAAGTGCAAATGGGCCAGATATCGATGTCTTTGAATAATCGTCCTCAAGGGACATTTCCTGTAGACACTCAGGTAAATCCTAAGGATCATGGTCCTAAGTAGCTAATGGCAGTGAGTCTACGCAATGGAAGAGACTTAGAGTTGGAGCAGTAAAGAGCTCGAGAAAGCAGACACGCTGAGACACTGGTACCAGTGCCTATTGAAATTGATGAGTCAACAAAACTGACTGAGGTGACAGTGCAACCTGCCCAAGGAGAACCCAACACACAGCTCGAGGCTGAGAAAGAAGTTGAGCCAGCCCAGTAACTGGTAATTGAGGTGGTGGCTGACAAAGAAAAATCCCAACTCACTGGGAAGAAGAGACCTCCTGCACCATTCCCATAGAGGCTGTCTAAGTATCAGAAGGATGAGCAGTATAAAAAGTTCTTGGACATGTTGAAACAAATACAGGTAAAAATTCCTTTGATTGATGCTCTGAAGGAGATGCCTGGGTAGGCCAAAATGATGAAGGACTTAATGTCCCAAAAATTTGACTTCCAAGACATGGCCACATTGACTCTTACTCAGACTTGCAGTGCTGTTGTGACCCGACCAATTGCGGAAAAGCTGTCTGATCCAGGGAGTTTCACCATTCCCTACACCATTAGAAATTTTGACTTTGCAAAGGCACTTTGTGATTTAGGGGCCATCATTAATCTTATTCCCCTAGCCATCTATGATAGATTGGGGATTGGTAGAGCTAGACCAACCTCTATGTTGTTGCAGCTGGCAGACATGACGGTAAAAAGACTGTCAGGCATTCTGGATGACGTATTGGTGCAGGTAGAGAAGTTTGTGTTCCTTGCGGATTTTGTGATACTGGACTGTAAAGTGGATGAAGAGATTCCCATAATTTTAGGAAGGCCATTCTTGGCCACAGGACGAGCCCTTATTGATTGGGAAACTAGGGAGCTCAAGATGAGGTTGAACGATGAGGAAATCACATTCAATGTGCAGAAATCCATGAGGCGACCAAGTGAGTTCGCCAATTGTTCTCTTATTGATGTTGTGGATGTGATAATGGAGGAAGATGATGAGTCCTTAACTGTTGAGAACCCCCTTGCTGCATGTTTGATGAATTTGGCAGAATGAGTGTTAGCACTTGAAGGAAAATGTGTTTGGCCGAGGGCACTCGAGTTTGAGCCCTTACACTTAGAAAAGAGAGAGACTTCACCAGCCAAGCCATCTGTTGAAGAGCCACCCAAGTTGGAGTTGAAGCCACTGCCAGCTCATCTCAGGTACACGTTTCTTGGACCTAATTCTACTTTACCTGTTATTATCTCATCCAGTTTGCTAGATGTGCAGGCAAAGCAGCTATTACAGGTACTCACAGAGTGTAAGACTGCCATTGGTTGGACCATGGCAGACATAAAGGGGATCAGCCCCACATACTGTATGCACAAACTTCTGCTGGAAGAGGGACACAAACCTTCCAGGGAACACCAGAGGCAGCTGAACCCAAACATGAAGGAAGTGGTGAAGAAGGAAATCATAAAGTGGTTAGATACGAGAATTATATTCCCCATCTCTGACAGCAACTGGGTTAGTGCAGTACAATATGTTCCAAAGAAGGGTGGCATGACGATTGTAAGAAATGACAACAATGAGCTGATATCCACAAGGACCGTCACTGGCTGGAGAATTTTCATGGACTACAGAAATTTAAATCTTGCCACCCGTAAAGATCACTTCCCACTTCTCTTCATCGATCAAATGCTCGACAGACTGGGAGAGAGGTCTCACTTTTGTTTTCTGGACGGGTACTCGGGGTACAACAAAATTTCCATTGCCTCGGAAGACAGAGAAAAGACCTCATTCACTTGTCCTTACGGGTTCTTTGCCTTCAGAAGGATGCCCTTTGTCTTATGCAATGCACCCACCACATTTCAAAGGTGAATGATGGCCATATTCACTGACATGGTCGGGGATATCATGGAGGTGTTCATGGATGATTTCTCAGTGGTGGGAAATTCATTCGATGAGTGCCTAGTAAATATGACCTGAGTGCTGAAGCGGTGTATTGAGACGAACCTTGTGCTTAATTGGGAGAAGTGCCGTTTCATGGTACAAGAGGGGATAGTCTTGGGGCACTTGGTGTCGAGCAAAGGAATTGATGTGTATCGTGCCAAAGTAGATGTGATTGCAAAGCTTCCACCTCCAACATCGGTTAAAGCGATAAGGAGCTTCCTTGGGCATGTCAGGTTCTACCGGTGATTCATCAGAAACTTCTCCAAAATAGCCAACCCCCTATGTAAGTTGCTCGAAAAAGATAAACCTTTTGTGTTTTCTAATGATTGCAGGGTGGCTTTTGAGGAGTTGAAAAAGAGGCTAGTCATGGCCCCGATCATTGTTTCTCCGGACTGGGAACAACCATTCGAGCTCATGTGTGATGCCAGTGACTATGCAGTGGGAGCAGTGTTAGGACAGCGAAAGGAAAAGATAATGCACCCGATCTACTAAGAGAGTAGGACATTGAGTGGAGCTCAGCTGAACTACACGGTGACCGAAAAAGAGATGCTGACAGTAGTGTTTTCCTTTGACAAGTTCAGATCATACCTGATCGGCTTGAAGGTGATTGTTTACACTGATCATGCTGCCCTCATGTATTTGATTGAGAAGAAAGAATCCAAGTCGCGCCTAATTCATTGGGTGCTGCTACTGCAAGAATTCAATCTAGATATTCGTGACGGCAAGGGCACGGAGAACCAAGTCGCGGACCATCTGTCGTGACTTGAAGACGCTGAAAATGCAGTGGAAGCAGAGGATATTCTAGAAACCTTTTCAGACGAGCAGCTACTCGCCACGAGCATAGAGGAGGTGCCATGGTATGCAGATATTGCAAATTACCTGGCAAGTGGTATTGAGCTCTATGAACTCTCATCTGTCCAAAAGAAAAAATTTTATCGTGATTGCCGCAATTATTACTGGGATGGACCTCACCTATTTAGAATTTGTATTGACAATATGATCCGGAGGTGCGTCCCCGAGATAGAACAATTTTCTGTTTTGCCGGCGTGTCACACATCGCGTATGAAGGGCATTTTGGAGGAGTTCGAACATCAGCCAAAGTTCTGGAGGCCGGATTTTACTGGCCAACTGTGTTCGAAGATGCCCACCAATAGGTGAAGGGCTGCGATGAGTGTCAACGGACGGGGAACATATCCCGTCACCACGAGATGCCCATGAACCCGATCCAAGAGGTCGAGGTGTTTGATGTATGGGGGATTGAATTTATAGGTCCCTTTGTTAGCTCTTACGACAATAAGTACATACTTGTTGCTGTAGACTATGTGTCCAAATGGGTGGAAGCTGCAACACTCCCCACCAATGACGCAAGGGTGGTAGTGGGATTCTTGAAGAAAAACATATTCACCCATTTTGGGATCCCAAGGGCCATCATCAGTGACAGAGGCACTCACTTCTGCAATCGTGCCTTCGAAAAGCTGTTAGCTAAGTACGATGTGCGCCACAAGGTGGCAACCCCTTATTACCCTCAGATGAGTGGGCAGGTTAAGGTGTCAAATCGAGAAATCGAGAGTGTGCGGACTAAAACGGTGAACGCCACAAGAACTGATTGGGCGAAAAAGCTTGAGGACACATTCTGGGCATATAGAACTGCATTCAAAATGCCAATTGGTATGTCTCCATACCAATTGGTGTTCGGAAAGACCTGTCACCTGCCGGTAGAACTGGAACATCGAGCTTGGTGGGCACTGATACAGTTAAATATGGATCTTGATCCTGCGGGCATAAGTCGAGTCACTGAACTGCATGAGTTGGATGAATTCATATATCTTGCCTTTGAAATCACGAGGCTGTATAAAGAGAGAATGAAGAGGTTACACGATAAGAACATTGTGGACCGAAACTTCAAACCCAGAGATATGGTTCTGTTCTATAACTCAAGATTGAGACTTTTTCCGGGTAAACTCAAGTCTCGATGGTTTGGATCATTTCGTGTGGTCGAAGTTTTACCCTCAGGTGCTGTAGAGATTGCTTCTGAAAAAGGTTCCCACACGTTCAGAATAAATGGGCAGAGATTGAAACCGTATGTGGGGATGGACGAGAACAAGGAAGTGTCTGTGGTGCTTCTTGGTGAACCTTAGAGGTCGAGCGAGCCGTAAATGCGCTCATTCTGCGTCGTGCCGCAACGTTAAATCAGGCGCTTCATGGGAGGCAACCCATTCACTTGTTGTAATTGTTGTGCCACGACATTAACTAAGGCGCTGGTTGGGAGGAAACCCAATGTGTAGTTTATAGCGTAGGTGATAAATAGTTGTAAGTAGTAACATATGCAGGTGTGCGCGGGCAAAGGGTGGACTCAAGCCAGCCCAAGGAAAAAGTCAAAAAAATGAAGTGTGGTGAGGCCTAGACTAGCACGACCGCGCTAGTGGTCGCGCTAATGGCCTAGTGCACTGCCTCAAGTTCTCGCCACTAGCGCAGGCGCGCTAGTGGCCGCGCATATGGACTTTTGTTCTGCCTCGTTTTACCGCCACAAGCGCGGTCGCGCTATGAGCGCGCTAATGGCCTTTTGTTCTGCCTCGTTCAGTCCCCACTAGCGCGGTCGCGCTATAGCCGCGCTAGTCCCGTCGCGACCAGGTAAGTTTTCTTTTAAGTTTAATTATTTTTTTATTTTACCCAAAACATAACCCAACCCCCCCACTTCCCCCCACGTCCGCCCACTTACCCCACTCCCCTAAAACTCTCTTCTTCTCAAACCCTTCTTATTCCTTCTCCTAAACAAAGGGACCCTTCTCCCCTCTCAAGCTCAAGCACTCACACACACCTCAGGTTCTTCTTCCACCAACACCCATCCCTCCCCTACACTTCTCACTCCCTTCACACCATAGGTATGTGTCTTTTTTCTAGTTTTTTCTTCTATTTTTTTTGTTTTTCTTTTTTTTTCCTTTGGTAAAATTTGTAGTTTTTTCTTCTTATTTAGTAGAAATACTTGGAAGTGTATGGTTCGTATTGGTGGGTGATGGTATTTGGGGGTGTGGTATGTCTTGATTTAATTGGGGTGATGTTTGGGAAATTGTGGTGGAAGTTGGGGCTTCAACTTGCTAAATGGGGGCTCCGGTGAATAATGCCCAGCATGTGTTTGTGTAAATGCCTCACTGAAGGACAATTATTGTGACCAATTGTAAGGTGAAGTCTGAGTAACCACATTGGGTCACCTCGTTGGTGCTGAATTCATGATGTGCTTTTTGTAGGTACAATGGATCCCCGAAAGCGTCAAGCCACCGGCTCCTCCTCAGGCAGACAATCAGGTTTTTTCTCTGGAAGGACACAGAGGTCCGTTGACACTCGGACCTTAAACAAAAATAAATTTGTATCATCTAAGGCCCATGACAAGTTTGCTGTAAAGGAATCGAAGGCAGCCATACCAGAACGTGTCATTGATGTACACTCCCTCCGACAGAACTGTCCAAGGATGTATGATGAGTTGATGCGGAGGCGATTAGATGTGCTCTTTGAGGAGCTCGATGACGCTAATGCAATGATAGTGAGGGAGTTTTATGCAAACTGCCCGGAGCATAGGAATCATGTGGTAACAGTGAGGAAGAAGTAGGTGGGCGCCTCTGTAGAGGCCATTCGGAGGTTTTACAAGTTTCCAGGCCCCGTTGATATGTACGAGAATGGCTATGAGGCACATGGCCGACAGTATACTCAATGGGATATGTTCTTTTCGACCATTTGTGTCCCGGGCATAGAGATTCAGTGGTATAGGTACGGACATAAATTTCACTCTTCAGCTCTCACTTTTGAGGCTAAATATTGGCTCTACCTAATTAACAACCTCCTACTACCATCCCACAACACCTCGGAGGTGAACATTCCTCGCGGGTGTTTGATCTGGTGCTTCATGACGGGCTGCAAATTTGACGTGGCCAGGCTTATGCATGAGGAGATGTTTGTCTTCTATAAGATTCAGAGGTATGGTTTCTTCTTCCCATCTCTGGTCACCAGATTGTGCCTTGTAGCTGGAGTATTAGGAAACTTGGCGGTGGATGGCAAAGTGCCAACGACATACGCATTCCGAGCTGACAGGGTCACCGTTGGAAAGGAAGCGGTGGTAGTTATTGATGATGAGGAGGAGAATGAGTCGGATGAGGAAGCTGAGGAGGAGGCGCAACAAAATGTGGAGGAAGAGCATCCCACTCAGGCGCAAGCTGTTGATGTGGAGGGCCCGTCTAGGGCCCGTCAGAGTTATAGGCTAGGCCTCCTGGAGCAGGACATGGTGGAACTACGCACTTCGGTCGTAGACCTAGGTGTGCGAGTTGATGCCATAGCTACCCAACAGAAGAAATCTGAAAAGAAAATCATGGGTTGGCTCCGAGCCCTGGGTCGCGCTTGTCATTTGGACCCAGGGACAGTCTCCGACCAGGATTGAGCTTTCAGGGAAGTCCCCTTACCTCTCTATTTATTTTGATTGCCATGGGGATATGTCCTCATATTAAGTGTGGGGTGGGGAAAGGATTCCCTTGTACATGTATATATGTAGATAAAAAATGGGTAGTTGTTTTCATTATTTTCTTTTGAGTTGTTTTTACTTATGTGTTTGTGATTGTAAATAGTAGTGTAATTAATTAAGTCGTCTTGGCCCGAAGTCGGATCCCTTTCGACGGGGTTCTTGAGGGTCTAACTCGACCACAAAAAAAAAATTAGAAAATAGAGTGGTCTCTTCCTGATGACGGACTTCTTAGGCAGTTTTCTTGAGGGAAGCTAGTCCAAATAAAACACCAAAAAGATTTTTTATTTTCTTTTTAGGTAGTGTAGCAACTCCCCCTTGGTTTTTCTTTTGACCGCGGTTCTTTTCCAAGGATTTAGCTTGAACCAGGTATAGTTTTTTTTAATTTTTATTTGTTAGGTGTTTTGGGCAAGGAGCTGAGATAAGAGAAGCATCCCTTAGCGTTGTTACACCAGAACACAAAAGACCCTAGAGTGTGACGCTTAGGCTCATTTGTTGAGTCTTGTGGAATACCTTAAATTTGTATGTTGTAACTGACTTGAATGCTCGGTGAGAGTGTCTTGATAAGCTAATCTGGAGTTAGTTATGTGCCATATGTGTGTGAGGTGTCGCATTGTATTCTATGTCCACATTCGATGCCTAGAACTTGCCTTGTGTTTGCAAAGCAAAATAGTAGTTCGTTCAGTCTTAGAAGTGATATAGGCATTTCTTTGTTAAGCCAGATATAAAAGTGTATCCACCTGACTGTAATTTACCGTAGTTAACCCCTTTGAGCTTATAAGTCTGTTTCTTTGGAAACCACATTACAAACCTTACAATTGTTTGAATGGCCTGTCTGTTTGAACCCCGTACCTCCCATGAGCACTTGAATTTTTAGAGATTATGTAAAATTCAAAGTGTGGGGTGGTGGTTTGGTTTTTGAGTGAAATCAAAGAAATAGAAGGAAGGGTTCAAAAGTGTGAAAAAAATGAAAGAATAAGCGCCACTTGAAAAAAAGAGAGAGAAAGGACAGTGAATAAATGCAGTCCTTAATAAGTGGTGATTCGATAAAATTGCACCTAAGGGAGTTTGGGGTGAATATAAAGAGAAGTGTGGGAGAAATTCTGGCCGGGCGCAAAAATGGTCTGAAAGCTAAAGTAATTGTATTAAAAGTTCTTAGGGAGGTTAGTCACTATATCTAAATATATCCTACCCGTACCTTAGCCTACATTACAACCAAATGAAGACCTAATTGATCTTAGATTGAATGGGCTCGATAAGTAGAGTATTACACTACGGGCAAGCCTATGGTGTATCTTTGTGGCATATGAATGTTCTTTCCGAGAGTGAGTGAATTCTTTATATTTGAGTTCCTACATGTTCTTAATATTATTCTTGTGGAACTAATCTCGTGTGTGTGATGTGAGGGCACTTGATTTATGACGGAAAGGTAAGTCATGACCTGTATAGAGTACTTTGAGGAAGTAGGAATATTGCATGGCATGTGAGAGTCGACCCTTGAGGCATGGATGTTACATTGCTAGGTATAAATCCTGTAATATGTTCGTGGTATGACACATTAGGGAAATGCTTGATGAAAGGACCTTTGTAGAGTATAGTGGATTGCTCGAGGACTAGCAATGATTTAAGTGTGGGGTGTTGATAATAGGCTAAATTCATGTAGTTTAGTGTATATTTGTACTCCAACTTAATGATACTTCACTGTCTTAGGAATGTGAAATGATGTTAATATTGATCTAATTGTTGATTTTATGTTTCGCAGGAGCAAAATGCGCTTATGAGGACCTAGGATGGTGTTTGGAGCCAAATTGAAGGAGAAAGGCCCCTTGGAGTATTTAACGTGTGAAAAGAAGGAAGAAAATTGCTGGACAGATTACAAGTCCACTAGCGCGGTCTTGGCGTGCCCATTAGCGCAATCGCGCTAGTCCAGCGATCCCCAAGCAGAATGTTTAGCCATTAGCGCGCCCAGTAGAGCGGGCGCGCTAATCCAGTCGAACGCGTTATTTTTCAGGGGTAGAATTGGAAGTTTGGGTCAATTTCACTTAACCTATATAAGGTTAAACTCGCCCAAAAGAGGGCAGGAATGAAGGTTTAGAGTCTTGTTCAAGAAAAGCAAAGGCAAGAGGCAAGGAGGGCAATTGGGCATCAAATCTCATCTCTCTTCCTTGTATTTTTGTCATTGTTGATGAATTCTTCTATTGTTATTTTCAGTACAATTATGATTAACTAACCTATTTAATCTAAGGTTTTGGTGGAACCTGTTGAGGATGAACATCTTGTTATATTAATATAGTTTGCTTAGTTTGAATCTCTATTTGTTCAACTAAGTTCTTATTGTAGTTGATTGAAGGGCCCTCAATTAGCTGTGCCTATTTAATATGTATCTGCTCGGGAGAGAGTGTATATTTAGGTAGTTGTTGAAAAACACCACTCCCAAAGTATAGGAAGGATCCATAACCGAGGGTTTAAAGGCTGGATTAGGGATAATGATACCTTGGGTGAAATCTAAAGTGAGCTATAATAAAAGCAAGCTAGCGTAGCTCGGGAGAGTGCGTCTAGTAAATTGTCGTAATTACTCGGGAGAGATTTACGGTAGCAAGAGTGCTCATGATTGATAGAGATAATTAGGCCAAACAATAGGAAATATACAAGAAGGGATTTCATCGTCGGGGGAAACCATAACCTTAGATCCTTCTCGCATTTGTTTACAACTCAGTATTAGTTATCTTTTAGTCTACTTAATTTCATTCAGTTTTAGTTAGTAAAAATACCAATAAATTTTTATTATTAACCTTTGGGAAGTTGATTACGAAGAATCGAGTGAGTCTAAAAACTATAATTGAGAGGTTAATTCCCTGCGGGATTCGACTATGGGCGAAATACTCAGATTATATTTGCAACGCCCGCTTAGTCTTTTTATAAGACATAGTTGAGCGTGATCAGGTATGGATACTGGGCTAGGACAGGTATGGGTATTGGGCTGGTTAATGGGTTAGGCTGTATTGGGTTGGGGATAGGTCCGAAATTAATTAGAAAATGGGCTAGATTTTAAATACCTAATTAAACCTGTAAAATAATTTATAAAAATAATTAATAAATAATAAAAAATTTCATTAGTGCATGAAAGATGATTTAAAATAATTACTTAACGTTATAAAAATATAAAAAGTCATTTTCCTATGTAAATAATGTAATTATGCATATATGTGGCTATTATTGTGAAATATTACAATTATAGCCTAAAGATGCAAATATAATTATACATAAAAAGTTTAAAGCTTACTATGAATATAAATTAAAAAAATTAAGTAATAAATCATTATAAAATTGTTTGTGATGCAATCAATAATTATTTAGATAATAAAATGCCAGAATAAATTGATTAAAAGCCTTTAAAAATTATGGAAAATACTGGTTGATGCTCATGCACTATTTTGAAAGTATATATGTATTTACAAAATATATATGGGAAAAATTGGGTATCAACAACTGCCCCTCTTTACACGGGAAGGATGAAAGAGTTGTCGGGTAAAGACATGATGACCAATTTTGACCGAATAAGGCAATTTGCAAGATTTAAGACGCACTCCGGTTTTCGAGCTGCCTACATATCCCTGGTTTTACAGGAATCAGGTCATGTGTAGTTCCGGATCCAATGGCGGAATAAACCGATGGATTCATAGCAAGAACAGACAAAAGGTTCTGAGTAGGATTACGTGGGATTGAAACGGTTATGGGTGAGCGGTTAGGTTTGGAATAGTTTGAAGGAACTGGAGTGGGATTGCTCTTGTTGGGATAATGGTTACTCACTGGCTTACTTGCAAATCTACGAAAGTATACTGCGAGCACATATGTATAACTTATTTGCGCAATTTAACATGATGCCAATTCCCTTCAGACCATGAAGACTTTCTCGGACGGTGAGGATGACATCCTTAGACCATGACGTCCAGATAATGTTGACCATTTCTGATACCAAGACGGCTCCGATACCTACTCCTTTGAAATTTGTAGCTTTGTCAAAAAACATTCTCCAACCGTCGTAAGATTCAACAATATCTTCTCCTACGAATGATACCTCATCATTAGGAAAATATGTTTTTAGGGGTTCGTATTCTCCTTCTACAAGATTTTTAGCAAGATGATATGCCAATGCTTGTCCTTTGACTGCTTTCTGAGTTACATAGATGATGTCAAACTCGCTCAGTAAGATTTTCCACTTGGCCAGCTTCCCAGTAGGCATGGGTTTCTAAAAGATGTACTTCAGGGGATCCATCCTTGATATGAGATAGGTAGTATAGGCACAGAAGTAATGTCTTAGCTTCTGAGCTATCCAGGTTAGAGCGTAGCAAGTGCGTTCTATCAGAGAGTACCGTGCTTCATATGGAGTGACCTTCTTACTCAAGTAATATATGGCCTGCTCATTTCTTCCTGTCTCGCCATGTTGTCCCAGAACACAACTTAAAGCTCCATCTAACACTACAAGGTAGAGTAGTAGTGTTCTACCAGGCTCTGGCGAGACTAAGATTGGCGGTGTGGACATATATTCCTTGATTTTGTCAAAAGCCTTTTGACAATCCTCGGTCCGACCGGTTGCGGCATCCTTCTTCAGCATTTTGAAAATCGGCTCACATATTACTGATGTAGTTGAGGCATCCCAAGAAACTCATCACATCCTTCTTGCTTTTTGGTGGTGGTAATTCCTGGATGGCTTTAACCTTTGACGGGTCCAACACTATTCCTCGACGACTAACGATGAATCCCAACAATTTTTCGGCAGGAACCCCGAATGCATACTTTGCGGGATTTAACTTTAGATTGTATTTTCGTAGCCGGCCAAAGAATTTCCTCAAATCTGCTATGTGATCTGTAGTCTTCTTAGATTTGATGATGATGTCATCAACATATACCTCTATTTCTTTATGTATCATATCATGGAAGATCGTTGTCATAGCCCTCATGTAGGTGGCACCAGCATTCTTTAGACCGAACGACATCATTTTGTAACAATACACTCCCCATGGTGTAATGAAGGTTGTTTTCTTTGCGTCTTCTTCGTCCATCCAAATCTGATGGTAACCCGCGAAGAAATCTACAAAGGACTGGAGTTCATGCTTGGCGCAATTGTCGATCAGAATGTGCATATTTGGTAGCGGGAAATCATCATTGGAACTTGCTCTGTTTAGATCCCCATAATCAACACGGACTCTGACTTTCCCATCTTTCTTTGGAACAGGTACAATGTTGGCCAACCATGTTGGGTACTCAACTACTCTGAAGACCTTGGCTTTGGTTTTATTGGTGACTTCCTCCTTGATTTTCATGCTCATGTCCTGCTTGAATTTCCTGAGTTTCTGCTTCACTGGCGGACACATTGGATTTGTAGGTAACTTGTGAGCCACTATGGATGTTCTCAACCCTTTCATATCATCGTATGACCATGCAAGGATATCCTCATATTCTTTCAGGAACCGAGTGTATTCTTCTTTCTCTGACGGTGACAAATGGATGCTTATGCGGGTTTCCTTGACGGTTTTGGAGTTTCCCAAGTTGACTATCTCGGTCTCGTCCAGGTTGGACTTGGGCTTGTTCTCAAAGTTCTCCACTTCTCTGACAATTTCCTCAGGTATTACATATTATTCTTCTATTTCTTCCGAGTCACTGTCCTTCTGTTGAGTTGTCTCATTACATGTCACAGTCGTTGGTTCATCAAGATAAGAAATAGTAATGCTGTAGGGATAAAGATATGAAAGAAAAATAGTAATAATAAAACATCAAGCCATTTAGAATGTCAAACAAAAATGATTTCAAATAATTTTTTTGAAACAGAACACTAAAAATATTATTTTAAACAAAATTCCAAAGAGGAAATCATTTTCAAAAGTAAGCAATGCTATCAGCCTTGCTACCCCGAGACTCGTCGGGCCCTTGATGGTTTAACGGTCCAGTTCTTGAGAGATGCTCCCTTCTCCACTGTCTGGATAGTGAGGCCTTCTTCCTCCTCCTCCTCAACTATTACACAACAATCCATATCATCATCTTCCAAGAAAAAATTCCTCAATGTTGCCAAGGCTTCTTCTTCCTCTGATCCTCATATTGTATCGGCTTGATGGAAGGTCTGATTCAGGTGTGGCACGGGTTTCTCAAGAGTATATTATGGACCACGCCATGGTGGCGACCGATTTCGATATTCCTGCTAGGTATACTGATATCCGAGCCCGAAGGTTATGCCATGGAACTTCAACTGTACTGGTTTGGAGATACCTTGAAGCTTTTTACCAAGCCCCTTACCATGTTCATACCCTGCCCATGCCAATATGCTTTCTATTTTTATACTCCACCACTTATCCTTCTCGATTGCGTTAACACGCTCGATGCAATGGTAAGTTTCTCCCCCTAACTTCCTTCTGTTATCCACCACCGGAATAGTCTGACTGGCGTAAATGGGGTTGCTCCCATCTCCATGGATGATCACTTCTTGATGGTTCCATTTAAATTTTGCCGCTTGGTGCAAAGTAGACACGACGGCTCCAATGGCATGTATCCAAGGCCGTCCCAGCAGCAGATTGTAGAAGGCGGATATGTCTAGCACCTGGAATTCAACATCGAACCAGGTAGGACCCATCTGTAAGCACAAATTCTTTTCTCCGATTGTGGCCCTTTGAGACCCATCGAATGCCTTCACATTCATAGTCCCCGCTCGTATTTCATGTAGGCCCTTGACCAACCTCTTCAAAGTTGTCAGCGGACAGATGTTGAGGCTGGACCCTCCGCCTATCAGAACTCTGGCAATAAACTTATCTTCACATTGCACTGTGATGTTCAATAACCTATTGTGGATTAACCCTTCAGGTGTCAACTTGTCTTCATGAAAGGTAATCTTATGGCTTTCCAGCACTTGTCCCACCATATTGGCCATTTCTCCGCTACTAATGTTGTTAGGCACATATGCTTCATTTAGTACCTTCATCAGAGCATTCTTGTTCAGCACTTGTCCCACCATATTGGCCATTTCTCCGCTACTAATGTTGTTAGGCACATATGCTTCATTTAGTACCTTCATCAGAGCATTCTTGTTCAGCACTTGTCCCACCATATTGGCCATTTCTCCGCTACTAATGTTGTTAGGCACATATGCTTCATTCAGTACCTTCATCAGAGCATTCTTGTGTGCTTCAGAATTTTGCAGTAATGACAAGATGGATATCTGGGCAGGAGTCTTATTCAAATGATCAACAATAAAATACTCCCTTGCTTGTACTTTTCTCCAAAGGTCATCCGTACCAGTTTAATGACAGGTTGTTTATTGGAAGCTTGCTTACTTGTCTCTCCCAAATGCTCATGTGTGTAAATTCTGCCTGTTCTGGTCATCCCTTGTGCAACACCAGACTCTTCCATCTTTTGTTTCCTCTTTCTCATAGTAACATAATCCCAAGGTACAACATTGGAACTGAAGGGCGGTGTGGATGTCACCGTCACAATTAAAGGTGTGGATACTTCTACCTCAAATGAAGCAGGTGTGGCTGCAGGTGGTGTCACTTCTACTTCAAAGGGAGCTGATACGGCTACCTTAACTTTGACTGACGGCTGTACCTGTACCACAATGGGATTGAGCGTGACCGCTGGCTTCTTAGGATCATCACCTTCTCGAGTAAGTCCGATTGATCCCTTGGGATCCCATTCTTCATTAGTTTCTATTACATAGACTCCTTCACCTTTATGATCTGGGAGGGGACTGTTACGGACATTGGGTGTGGTTTCCTTCACCTGTATGACCTTGGTATCAATCAGTGTTTGGATCTTATCTTTCAAGGTGCGACATTCATAATAGTATGTCCCTTCAAACCAGAATGGTACGCACATGTCTTGTTCGGGTTGACCCATTGAGATGAGTTTTCCATAGCCACGGCGAGAATATGGGTGACATATCTAGCAATTTTTAATCTTTCATACAACTGGTCGATGGGTTCAGCAATAGGGGTGTATTGTCTGGGTGGTTTGCGATTAAAATTGGGCCTGGGTTTTTGATAGTTTGGACGAGCTGGAGGTGAATGATAATAGGTTGGTTGGGTATTATAGGTGTGGTAAGCGGTAGCGGGTTGAGGGTATCTAGGAGGTGAAAGTTGGTATATGGGTGGAGGTGTTTGGTACACAAATGGAGATTTCGGACCTTGGGTAACCATTACTGTTCCGACTTCTTTCTTATTTGATATGCCGCCTGATTGTAGTGCTTTATTCGTGACCTGCAATTCCTCGAAATTTGTCACCATTCCACTTTTGATACCTTCCTCGATCCTTTATTCGAGCTTGATGTTATCGGAGAACTTGTGATTCTCGATTACCATTAACCTATCGTAATATTGTGGATCCTGAGCCCTGACAAAGAATTTGTTCATCTGCTCTTCATCTAATGCCGGCCTGACCTTCGCTGCTTTTGACCTCCATCGAGTAGCATACTCACAGAAAGTCTCAGTGGGATTCTTCTTGAGATTCTGGATATAGAAGACATTTGGTGCATTTCCGTGTTGAATCTGAACTTATCCATGAAGTCTGATGCCATGCTTATCCAATTAGCCCATTTCTTGGGATTTTGACTTATGTACCGAGACAGAGCGTCTCCAGTAAGGCTTCTCATGAACAGCTTCATGCGAATCCTTTCGTCCTTTCTAACCCCTACCAACTTATCACAGTAATTTCTTAAATGAACCTTTGGGTCACCCGTTCTATCGAACATCTCAAACTTAGGAGGTTTGTAACCCTCCGGCAGTTCCACATCTGGCTGAATGCACAAATCCTCATAATTCAAACCTTCGATTCCTTTGCCTCATTCAACACCCTGAACTCGGCTTGTGAGTTTCTTGAGCTCTTCTGCCATGTTCTTAATGAGTAGGTCCTTTTCGGCAGATTCCAGTGTTTATGAGATTGGCTGAGCTGAGTGGGGTAAGGTTTCCACATATATGGGGTTCTTTTGGTGAATGTAGGAGTTTGGGCGTAATGGTGATCATTGGTTGAATTTTAGGGATCGGGGATAGACTGAGGGGTATTCTGAGGAGTGTGATAAGTGGTTTGCGGATATTGAGTCGGGCTATGATGATGTTGAGGAGGCGCATGTATGGGTAAAGGATTTTGAGGAGGAGTTGCATATTGGTGGGGTGCGGGAGGATTCGTCGGGCGTTGGTTGGGTGTATTTTGAGGAGGTGCCGGGTTTTGGGTATTTGGATGGTTGATATCTGGGACGTTTAGTGTGAGGGAGAGGTTTTCCAAGTTACGGACCTGCTCAATCTCACCCCGTCGTTCAAGTATCTTCTGTTCAAGCCGCGAAACCAAGTCATTTGGTGCCGGAGTACTCCAACCATCAGAAGTTTCCACATTCTTAGCATGCGTGGTATCGTCTTTTCTGACGCTACTCATATCTTCCATCTTAGATTTATCTTTGCCTTTTGGTGTACTTGGAGGAAGAGAAGGTGGAGGGCCTCTGGATCTGGTGTGGTAAGCTGATGATGCCAGTATGCGTGAACCAAACTTAGGGTATGGGAATAATAAAAAAGAAAGAAAAATAAAAGGTAACCAATTTAGTGAGAGTTCTGAAAAATGTTTGCATTATTTAAACACATATTGTAGGAATGTAATTCGCGTCCTAACTTGGGAGCCTCGTTGTGCCCGAGGTAGGCCTAGCGACAAGTAGATTTGGAGAACTTAATGTCAATAATTTCCTCATTTCATTAACGCAATAAATAAGACGAATCTAAAATGACAATAAGGTAAGTCACTAATGGCACTTGGCTTTATTACATTCGAAAAGCAAGAACAAATAAACCTAATCTACTTGGTCCCAGAAGGACCTTCTCCAGGCCTGATTCTCTTGGTTCTATCGATCAGTTTCCCTATGTTGCGCATGTCCAGCAGCAGGTATGCCCTTGCTAGATGTCCTCCCTCGATACTTTCAGCATTCTGGCAGTTTTATGACTCTTTTCCTCATCTTCCCTTCCAGCTCCATCAGACCCTGCTCCAGATATTCTAGCCTTTCATTCGATTTGGTAGCCATTTCACTCCATTCATTGATCAGTTCCATATTAGTCTTGTGTTGTTCCAGATGATCAGCCTCGGACTCGCAAACCCTTTTGCGCAGTCAGTTATACTTCACCTGTGCTTCAACAGCTTTATCTATGACTCTGTTTCCTCGACCGACCCCTGGCTCGACTATTCCCGCTATGCAGTCCTCCAACCATGATGGGTAAAAGTAAACATGCCCTGCATGATATCGATCCGGCTCGATGGTGTACCTTTTCACAATAATCATCAAGTGCCACATATGTTGAGCTTCACATTTATATGGGATGTCATCATCTTGGAAATCCGCCCTGTAGTGACTCATTTTGGAGACTCGTGGTATAATCTGTTTTCTACTAGCTTGTCTCATAACCCTGATAGGAACATCGGGGTGTATACCTCTTAACCCGATCAACACCAAGTGTGGATCATCCCTAGATTGGATGATAAAATCATTGGTAGGAAACCACTCGAACATCCAGTGAACCTGGTCCTCAGTCAGTTTGTCAAAAAATTGCACACATTCTGTAGCATACTCCGGTTGAGCAAACCTGTTTGGGATAAAAGTCATTCTCTTGGGTGATGAAAGGCTATATGATCGTTCCACGATCTTCATGGAAACTCTTGGCGGTATTGACCTCTCTGGAAATTTTCTAGCAACCAAATCAGTAGTAGCAAATTATAACCCTCGAAGTGTTTGAACCCCTTTTGGCAGCGATCCAAGGCCCGATATATGTCTGCTATAATCATAGGGATAATACTATATGTTTGTCCCTTGATTCCCTCCATTAAGGCTTTGGTTACCATGGCCAGTCTGGTGTGAATTCTGTCCATTTTTCTTGGAAACACTATCATACCCAAGAAGCAGACGATAAACACAAAAACCCTGCGATGAATCCAACCCAAGGAAGTGATGGAGAACTCATCCTGAAAGATACGGTAAGATTTGCTGTGACCGTATCGTTCACAAAGGAAGTCGAAGGGTATATAGGACTTCTTCAGTCACACCAAATCGTCATTATTTTTTAAACCCATCATTTTCAGAAACCCTTTGGGAGTGCAATTTTCCGGCACCAATAAACTCCCAAGGTAGTCCAGTGAATCCCCCTATTTCCTCCAAAAGAGGGGTCATTTCTATGTTGCCAAAATGGAATACGACCCTTTCTCCATCCCAAAACATAGTGGCAGCTTCAACCAACATGTTGTTTGGTTGGATATCTAATAAGGAAGGTAGGTTTCCAAGGACTCTTTTCACATGGTTTTTATCGCTTGACGGAAGGTCTTCCCACCAATCTAGCAACAATGGTGGTATGTTACAGACCATGCCGCACCTGGGGACTTCGTGCCTCATTTTATGTAAAACAAATAAGGTTAGACCCTTTACCCCTCTAGATTCGACTACTTATACATTAACGATTAGCATATTGGCACTTATTTCTCCAAATTAATGCACAGATCATGGTTGCGTCCATTGGGATTATGGAAACCCCGATGACTTTGGACAAGCCTTTTCTTAAAGGGTTATCATGTGGACAACATATTAACCAAGGCTAGGTTTGACCATGATGCATGTACAGTTATACCCTCAAGCGGATAACTTGAGGGGGAAAGGCACAAAACCATCGACTGCACCGTTGATCGACTAGTTTTACCGCAAATAAGCCTTTCCAAATTCAAATAGGGTGATAAAGGAAGAGCGCAAACACTCATCAAGCGTTAATATGGTATTAATTACACACGAGTGAAATATGATGTTGAGCATGCTTTATGCAATAGAAAATAGCACGTTGTCACGTATTTGCACGATGAAGAAATCATAAATGCGGTATAATTGTAAAGGTATTTAAGAAAGAAAATAAGGAGACGAGTCAGTTTCCATAGTAAAGAGTAATAAACAAGAAAGACAACTCATAAATGACTGAAGATAGGAAAATAAATCCACATAAAATGGGAAGGGAATGGGTATGCAAGTATTTTTGACGGAATAATAAAGGCATGCTTAAAGACTAATTCACAAAAATCAGGTTCGTAATGGTAAGAGCCTAAAAATATCCTCAGTAGAGTCTCCATGCTGTCGCCCCCCTTTTCTCGCGAAATCCGGTTTCGACATTTTTGGGACAACTCCTTTTCGGGATGGGTTTGGAATTGGAAGAGTCGCCACCTAACGGATTAAGGTGCGTTAGGGCACCTAGAGAAATTAACTCATTTAACCAGTTTACATCAACAGAGATCGGGTAAGGGCTTAAATTACCTTGAGGTGAAGGTGTTAGGCACCCCTCGAAGTCCACAATGGTGGGTCCCGACTGAACTTAAATTAAGCGAATTAGTCTAAAAAAAGGAGAAAGCGATTTGGAAAATTATGATATTCAATCTATCTTTTCTAAACAAAGTATGGGGGGGGGGGGGTCCTTGGTTCTTTAGCCTATAGGATCATTCCATACAATTCTTTGTAAATCCCTCAAGTCGGGATGTTACTCATAGTATTAACGCATGGCCTATCATCTCCCTACTACCCAATTACTATCTTTAAGTTGTTACATAAGCGCTCTAGTACTTTCTAGCTCGTTCCTTATACGTGTGCTACCCGTCCCTTACCTATGGCCCATGAGGTATTCGGACCTCTATTTAGTATAGTTCTAGACCAACCTATGTTACTTAAAATGTGAAATCTAGGTTGACAAACAAAAACAAATAGGACTTTCAGATAAGGAACAAGTATGGGCTTACATTGACCTCTGCACATAGACAACAAAAGCACGCAATTGAATCAGCAAACTTTATTAACTTTGGAATCCTAAAGGCAGGATATCTATGTGGGAAAAACAGAATGCAGATACAATTTTATTACGACGAGCATTAAGACCTATTTGTTTGCCTATTGATTTTTGTTCAGCATGAACCTGGGCACTTCAGGCAGTAATATCTCACCATTATAACCCCAAAATCATTATTAAGTCGTACAAATATATTGCCTAAGTGATTGACAGTAGATAATGAATTCAGAATCGACCAACCGGATCCTATAAGCATGATCTCTATGAGCTTATTAATTACAAGCCTATAGACATGATTTCTAGGTGTAGCACATATTTTAATCTATAGAGATAGGTTTTATTCCCTTTTCAATCCTATAGGCATGCTTTCTAATTGCTGAATTGTCTTAAACCTTATATACATGATTTCTAAATGCTGAATTGACTTAAACCTTATAGGCATGATTTCTAAATGCTGAATTGACTTAAATCTTATAGGCAGGATCTCTATGTTTAAAATTGATTTTTTAGTCCTATAGGCATGATATCTATTAAGTGTATATGAGCAGAATTTAAACAGATTACCAGGAAAGATAATTAGCTCAAACAACAAAGTCCTATAGGCATGATTGTTAATGCACGTTTGTTGAAAACATGTATAGATCCTATGAACAGGATTTCTAACGTACAGAATCAAATGAAAGTACTATAAGCAGGATCTCTAGTATGAAAATGTAAAATACAGGATCAAAATGATCGTGAAAGTCCTATAGGCAAGATTTTTAAACACAGCATGGTACTCACATAGTTCAATTAGCATAATTAAATCCTATAGGCAGGATTTCTACCCAGTTTTAACAAAAGATTTAAGTAAAACCCCCCAACTTCACTAAATATTCACATATCTGTTATTACAGCCCAGCATATCAAATGAATTACATAATGGTAATAGTTACACTATAGGGAGCCTTCATAGGCCCAAATAAACCTGGGAACCAGACCTTCCACCAAAACAACAACACAGTGATTCCTCCATAGTCCATTAGAAACAGGTTTCCTGTGTGTCAAAGTTCCCAAGGGCCTCAGGGGACCCAGGGCAATGCTCACACCATAACCACACATTCAGAAAGAAATTCATAAGAGATTGGAAAACCAGCCCCCAGTGTGTCAGAGTTCAGAGGAGTCTGGACCCTAGGCAGTGCTCACACTGGGGTGATTGAGAACCTAAGGGACTAGGAGTGGGGTTTTAAAAACCAGTACATAAAAGGGAGTAGGGGCAAGTTTTTTTTATAAGAAAAATAAAAGTTTGATTTCAGAAGAAAGAAAGTTTGGAACACAGAGTTGCAGGCAGAACGGCACCAAAAAGCAAACAAAGTTCTTACTTAGCACCCATTTCAAATAAGTTGAAGTCTAGTCAAGCTAAATACTCATGCTAGTACTTAAGACAATCATGGCTTAATCACATAAGCAATTAGGCAGCAACCGTTAGACTGGCCAGACACATGAATTAAGCAGGTAAGGCTCATGAGTTAAGCAACAAACTAATTGATTAGATGTTTATAGTATCCTGAGGAATGCAAAGTTCAGAACATGTGTAAGATTAGTGCATGAAACAAATCAAACCTTAGGCTAACTTATGAGAGGATTCATATTTTTTAAAACAACTTAATCTTAAATTAACAGTGTCACTCAATGGGATCATAGAATTATGTGAAGGACAGAATCATACTGGGAATTAAAGCATGCTAGTCGAGCAAAGCATAAAGAATGAAATTACAAAGGGTTTAGGCATACCGGTTAAGTAAGAAATCAAGTAAGTATGCCGCAACAGTTAAGTTCCAGAATAAATTGGCCTTGGCTTTCAGCCAGCCAAAACTAGAGACAATTATCACAGAATCAGAACAAGATAGCTTAAGTTTTAGAGAGCGTATGAGAGTTCGAGTCTGTCTAAGAGGGGAGGGAGAGGGGTTTAAATAACACAGAATTAAGCAGACAAATAAGGGAACAATTCAAGCATACACAAATAAGGAATGGAAATAATTCTCAGAATCAATTGAAGTCGGGGTTCAATCAATTAACAGTCATAACAGCGTGTAATCAGGCGAGTATCACTCAAAATAAGGAAAGTATCAATCAACAGGCAGTCTCAAAACAAATAAGGTAAGGAAATAATGGAATCATGGTAGGTTGAATGTAAATAAGGAAAACATCAACATCATACGAGAAAGAAAAGAGTAAATAGAAATCAGTAGAAGATTTAAAACCCTAGAATCGACACTAAAAATAAGGTACATAAGGTAGACAAGAGGATATTCAAAAGGAGAACCATAAAATCAGCACAAATATCACATAATGAACCTAGACATGAGTCCTATTCAAAAAACAGAATCGACCTATATTTGATTCAACTACGATCTGAAAAACCCTAAATTTAGGTTAGGTACGAATCAGTGGAATATGTGAAAATATTCGTACTCTCATAGATTAGGATGAACCCAGACGGAAATAACAAACATATAAGAGATTTTGAACCAGATATGGTTCGAATCTCTCAAGATCAGTTTTCCATTTGAGGTAAGAGAGTTAAGTAATACCCCATATGAGTAGCAGGTAAAGAGATAGGGCCAAATAAGGTAAGGAATCACTAAATGATTGCATTTCTGGATAGGAATTAGAAGGGGAAATGGGAATGCGGTGCTAGGGTTTCAGAAGAGAAAGGGGAGGGAGACGAGAGCATTTGAGGGCGTCGGGTAGGTGGAAGTGGCTTAGTGTTAGAGGGTTTGGTATAATTAAAAGGGGTTGGGGTGTTGGGAGTCGTTGATCTTTTCAGATCAACGGCTAGAATTAAAGCTTTTAGACCGGGCGGGTTAATGTGGACGGGTATGGATATTGGATTAGGACGGGTAGGGGTATTGGGATGGTTAATGGGTTAGGTTGTATTGGGTTGGGGCTAGGTCCGAAATTAGTTAGGAAAGGGGCTAGATTTTAAATACCTAATTAAACCCGTAAAATAATTTATAAATAATAAAAAAATGTTATTTGTGCATGAAAAATGATTTAAAATAATTATTTAATATTATAAAAATATATAAAGTCATTTTCTATGCAAATAATGTAATTATGCATATATGTGGCTATTATTGTGAAATATTACAATTATAGCCTAAAGATGCAAATATAATTATACATAAAATATTTAAAGCTTAATATGAATATAAATGACAAAAAATAAGTAATAGACCGTTATAAAATTGTTTGTGATGTAATTAATAATTATTTAGATAATAAAATACTGGAATAAATTGATTAAAAGCCTTTAAAAATTTTGGAAAATTATGAAAAAATACTGGTTGCTGCTCATGTACTATTTTGAAAGTATATATGCATTTACAAAATATATATATAGGAAAAATTGGGTATCAACAATCCCCACCCTACCGGTAATAAAGTTTATGTAATTACCCCTAACCCTAACGGCTCGTCGATGTTGCAGCTGACCCCCTCTCATTTTTCTAAGTCAGCTGCTAACTCAACTGCCAACTCGGATTTCCAATAAGTTACAAGCCCCAAACCCAACGACTATTTATTCTCCCAAATTACATTGACCCAATTTCACTCCCAGTAATTTGACTCGAACCCAATGTCTTCTTCTTCTCCCCCAAAATACACTCCATTGCTAAGAACTTAGGGCTCGACTGAAATCTTCCCAAAATTTCTCTTTTCTTCATTCTCGTCGTAACTTTGGTTGATAAATGTCGCAAGGTAGCTGTTCATCACTGATTAGGTGTCGCTGTGACATTATAGCCAACCACTTCACTTCGTCTACTCCATATAACCCTGGAAGAAAATTCTACAAATGTCCGAGGCCTAAGGTTGTTTATTTTTCAGTTTTTCTTTTAAAAAAAATAATAATTTTACTTTAATTTTGAAATCTAGAAGTTTAGAGTTTTGTAATTATTGCCTAAATGATCTTTTTGAATTATGTTTGACAACCTAGTTCATGTGAGTTTTGGGAATGGGAAGATGAAGTCTTCCCGCAAAGTGATTAGACTAATATTAAATATGTAACATCATCGATGGAGGAGATTAAGATGCAAACGGACAAATTGAATGAAGAAGTAATTGCCATGAAGGCTATACACCAATATGAAGTGGATAAAGTCGTCAAGTTGGAAGATAAACTTGCAACGACAAGAATGTTGCTTATGATTTCTTGGGGACTGTTTCTTGGTTATTTTGCAGCCTCGATGATGAAGTGATTTTTTTACAATTAAGCCTTGTTGTAGTAGTATTCTATTTTATAGTTGAATTTGTTGCTTTCCAGCCATGTTCTTTGATGATGATGTTGTAGTAGTATTTGTTGGTTAATTTTCACTTATTGTATACCCTAAAGAAGGAGCTTTTCTTCTCCAAATCCTAAAGATGTTTGTTTTCTTTATAAGATATGATAGTATATTATTTAGTGTACAGAAACTTTAAGCTTCCATTTCCAGCCATGTTCTGCAGATTCTATTTTGGCATGTTGAATAACTACATTCCAAGTGTAAAACTGAAAAACAAAAGACACAAAAGACATTCCAGGTGTTATGCATATTTGTTGCTTTTACTTACTAGTATATTTTCTAAATGACATGTTCTAAATTTCTTCCAATCCACTTCATTTGACACAAAAGACAGCAGCAAGTGTAAAACTGAAAAACTTACATTCCAGAAGTAAAAATTGAGAACTAGATAACTGGAAAACTGAAATTGAAAAGGGAACAAAATGGATAATAATTAACTGAACACCAATTTTCAACATTCATAACATTCATCAACTATCAACATTCATAAAGTGAGTTTAATAAGACAATTGGATACCATATTATAACCCCAAAAAGATGTCAACACTAGTTATATCATGGCATCCAACTGTCACAACTAAAGAACCACAACCAAAGTATAAAGTTTACTGACATGACAGTAATTACAACACATTCCAAAATTTACATCATTTCAATACTAGAAACAAAGTTCCATCACTTTTTCTCCTTACCACTACCCTTTCTTGCTTTCAACTTGTTTAACCTCTGTTTGTTCAACTGATTTCCAGTGATGGCAGATTTTTCAAGCCATGTTAGGCCTTTTGTTGAGAAAGTAAGATTTGAAGGATGACTTGCACCACTTGAATCACCAACAAATCCAATATGCCTGGTTGCAGTTAGTACACTTTGCTGCCTCATCCGGAGTCTTGTCCTTGCTTCTAAGATGCTCTTTGGTATTATAGCTATGTCAGGCTCAGGTTCAAAGTTAGGGATCTCAAAATCAGGATCCTTGCTAGTTGGAAGCTGCCTTTGAACTGTAGGGGTTGGCATAAACACAAAGTTGCTGGATTGACTGTTTTGACTTGGTTGGGGTGCTGATAAATGGAAGTCATCTTCAGTTGGAATATCTGTAGCAGCTGGTGATGTATGTTGTTCAGCATCAGGTTCATCAACCAAAGTTCTTTGTTTTTTTTTCCTGCTTTCCTCTTGTTTTGCCGCCCATTGGTTGTTTTCCTTTAGAGTGCTATTATCATATAGAACACAATTATATTTTAGAATAAGGCAGAATAAAATAGAAGTTCAAAGTTATTGTTCAAGATATAGATTACCTTGGCACATCCCCTAGAATTATGTCCAGGTTCTCCACAGTTATTACATGTCATTACTCTCCCTTTTCTGGATTGAGACCATTGCCCTTGCCTATTGGTTGACTCATTTGCCTTTCTTGTTCTTTTTACTTTTGGTCTTCTAGTCTGCCTTACAAATTCAGGTGGTTCCATATTCTGGGAGGGCTCTATCTTCCAGAACGTTTCTCCTCTCACAGGTTGTAACTTATGAGAATAAGTCTAGAAATATGCCTCTTTGGAAAGATACCAGTGAATATCACTTAAAGGATCAACCTTCTTGTACAGTAGGGCACATATTGCATGAGGACATGGGATTCCACAAAGGTCCCATGTCCTGGAAGTGCATTTTTTGCCCCCAGATTTACAATATACCTATCACTACCTTCTGTCACTTCATAACCTTGGTCAGCACAGCCATTCACATGACACATTTGTGCAATCCTCATGAATTGGTTATACAAATTTAGAGTCTTGGGACTGTATTCACTTCCCCACCGCATCACTTCAGCTTCATTATCATTCAACATATTAATAACCTTGATTCTGATATCCTCTAACATCTTTATAATTGTCTTGTGTCTAGCTTGAAATATACATGCATTGAAGGACTCAGTCAAGTTATTATCCACTGACTGGTTCTTGCAGGTAGTATCAAAGAAGGCCCTACTCCAGCAAGTAGGTGGATACTTTAACAGGTCTTCAACAACAACTTTACCATCATCATCCACTTGTCTCATATCTTCAACTGATCTTGGAAGTCCTCTTCATAGGTACTTGTTGGTCCAAAACGCACACGCAAGTATACGTGGTCGTAGCAAATAATATAATGTTAAATCGAATGTCGAACCCACAGGGACTTGCGTAAACTACTTGTTGAATCACTCTAATTATTATTTAATCGAGCCAAAATAAAATCTAGGAATGTAACTAATTTATACTACGATTCTATGAAATAACTAATTATCAAGTGACAAGAATATTGTTGTGTGTATTTAGTAGAGACAAATATTCCAGGGTTGTGATCAATTCACCACTCGTATTGCATTCTAATTAACTCTCCCTTTCATATAATTCACTCATGGTTGCTAATTAATCGATAAATGCTCTCATAGCCTTCTCCCGAAGCACTACTCGCCTATTCTCAATAGATTAACGCCTATATTCCTATGAAATTAATCTATTAGAACGCACTAAGATTACGATGTTTAATTAAGCACGGTGACTAGGTATATTCCTATCCTAACCACAAATCCGCTCCCCTGAAGGGTTAAGATTGCGATCTCTTCAATTATTCTCTAATCTATATACGGATTTCCCAAGCATAACATAGATCGCATATAGAACCTAATTGCTGGCCAAACAATTAAGCAATTAATCACAGAATTTAAAAAACAACCATATATTGAGTGAACTATAATCAAGGTTAAATTATTGTCGAATAACAATATTCATGGCTAAACCACAACCCTAGAACAATGGGTGTTTAGCCACTCATGCTAGAATCAAACAATTGCATAAGTGTTGCATAAATGCAAAAATACTAGAATAAGATGAAGAAAACTGATAATCCTTTGCTTCCTCAATGATCTTGTGTGTATCTTCTCTCCAAAAATGGTGTTCTCCCCTCCAAGTTGTGTTTTTGGGTCTATTTATATGTTTGGGACAAACCCTAAACGTGTAGGAGACTTCTATTCAAACCGGGAAACACTTAAAACCTTCAAAACTCTGAATTTACCAGACCAGGGACCCCAGGCGTTAAGCCCCAAACGCCCAGCTATAGCCTGGGTAGGCCTGGCGTTTGGGCACTAGCGACCCATTAACGCCTGGTCATGGCTGGCGTTTGGGCTCTAACGCCCCACTAACGCCTGGTCATGCCAGGCTTTAGGGCCAAAACGCCCGGCTATGGCCCG
>ML373603.1:29923-52444 GCA_005239525.1 Nicotiana knightiana | reverse complement strand
CCAGATTTATATTTGCAACGCCCGTTTAGTCTTTACAGAAGACATAGTTGAGCGTGATCACTAAGTGTCTCAGTTCTCACTACAACCATGCTTAACCCGAGCCAACCGACTCTAACACATCCTCAACAGTATAACCAGTGCATGACAAGGCAGAAACAGGAATATTATTGCAAAATATACGGAACGACCGGCCGGGTCGTTACATGCGGTCCCCTAACCGCAGGTGCGGTAACAACAAAACCAGCAACTTCAGCTGCACTTTCCAACTTTCAAACTCCCCGTTAGCTATCTGAACTCATCCCGAAGCCCCCGGGACCTCAACCAAAAATACGAACAAGTCATAAATGACCACACGAACTTAGTCGAACCCTCGAAACACCCAAAATAACATCAAAACATCATATCAACCCATGATTCAAGCCTAAGGATATTCAAACTTCCAAAAATCGCCAATGATGCCGAACTAACCAAACCTCGTCTGAATGACCTGAAAATTTGCACACACATCCAAAATGAAACTATGAACATGTTCCAACTTTCGGAATTCCATTCCGACCCGGATAGCTAATTTTCCACTGCCGACCGGAAATCACCAAAAACTCAATTTCGCCAATTCAAGCCTAATTCTACTCCGCACCTCCGAAAAATATTCCGAACAGACTCCTAAGTCCCAAATCACCTAATGAAGCTATCTGATCCATAAAAACCATATTCCGAGGTCATTTACTTATAAGTCAACTTCCAGTTGACTTTTTTAATTATAAAGTCAACTTAAGAGACTAAGTGTCTCATTTCTCTCCACAATCACTCTGAACCCGAGCCAACCGACCCAACACAACATAAAATAGCTGAACAACGCATAATAAAGAAGAAATAAGGGAAACACTCGGAATGACCGATCGTGTCGTTACATTCTCCCCCACTTAAACGTACGTTCGTCCTCGAACGTGCCTAGAGTTGTTCCAAGAACCACCAAAATTGCCGTATAATCTACCATTCACATACCCGGGGGTGATCCCATGTCACCCTATCTCATATAGGTCCATTAGTACAACACAGTTGAAATTTTGAAATCCAACCTGACCCATAAACCTTAGAACCAAATTTCCACTTCTGAAATAATTTATAAGATCAAAATTCCACAACTATAAATTGAATAAGTCTGAACACGCTGTATCAAGCCATATCCGTAACCCAAGATGAAATCACATGATATACCGCATGACTCAAACAGTCATAGCGATAACTCCTAATCACAATAGTGTTGATACCCAATTTTTCCTCAAATTATTTTTAATATGCTTATATACCTTCCAAAATTACTTTTTTATAATAATTGAAATTTTTCCATAATTTTCCATATATTTATTAATTTCCTTTCTAATTTATACAGTACTTTATATTCATAAATTGCATTACAAATTATTTCAAAACATTTCTTGGGTCAATATGTCATTCTGAATCCTATTAGGATTTAATATTTCACAAATGAGCCAATTTGGCATTATTTGGCTATAATTACAATAATTTTGTAATTATAGCCTAATTATACATTTTATACCATTTTAAATCAATAGTTAGTCATTTTATATATTAGTTAATTACCTTAATTTCATCTATTTAGCATTAATTTCATTTTGTGTAACTATTCGCTATTATTATTAATTAATTATCTACTTAGTGGGTATTTAACAATTAGCCCTTCCTATTTAAATTATAGCCCAATTTAATTCAATTTCAGCTTATTGAAACCATCCCAAAACACCCAACTAAATCCGTCCAATACCCCAGGCCCAATCCACTAAAGATACCCGGTCCAGACTTGATTTAACCTTGGCCGTTGGTCAATTTTGATCAACGTCCCGGATTCAACCTTCCTTAGTTAAACCTAGGTGACTACCCCCCTCCCCCGTCTCTCATTTCACTCCCCTCATCCTCATCTCTCTACTCTCTCTCTATCTCCAGGTTCTCTCTAGAACCTTCCCATCTCTTCATCTCCGATGGGCTTTGTCCACCTTCTCCGGTCACTTCCCCCGCTGGAAACCATGGCCTCTCATCATCTCTTGGCCCTTGCTTCTCCCCATGCCGGTTAAATGATACCCTAAGGTCCTCAGGTGAACCTAGAGCGGTTAAACACCTCCCATGGTCCCTCATGCCATTTTTCGGCCACCTCCGGCCGTCTGAGTAAGATCTGTGACTTTTCCGGCTAAAGCCGGTGACATCTTTAAGGGTTTCTTGTTTCTCTGGGTTCTCTGAATCCCTAACTCCTAATATTTTTCGATTTCTTTTAGATCTGTCTTAGATCTGTGTATGTTATGAAGCTTTTACATGTTTCCTTCGAAAAAGCTTCCTATCTCTAAACGATCTTTCATTTCAAAATTAGGGTTTCATAACCCTTTTTTCTACGATTTTCTTCTTCCGCTTTTAACATCATTCTGTGTTTCGACTCAACGATTTATTCAAATTTTTCTTTTCATTTTAACTTATTTTACTGAAACCCAATTTTTTCCTAAATTCTAAGTCTATCCGTGACTGATATGTTCGTTTAAATGCATAAACTCCTATTTCTCATAAATGTTTAAGTTCTCTATGATTTTACCCTGTTTTAGCTCATTAGGGTTTCTGATTATGTTCTCTTCTTCTTGTATCATGTTCGTCGCGTTTAATCTCTTTAGCGTTACTGCTTTAAACCTGTGTGATTTTGCTACTATAATCACTAGGGTTTTTGACTCTTTCACTATCCCTGCTCGTTAATTGTGTGCTAGCCTCGAATCCCTGATTTTCTGTGATTATTTACCTTGTTATGCTTTTGCTCGCCTATTTTTTGCATAATCGATTTTTGTTCCTTTTTGAATCCCTAACTCTCTGCAACTTTACTTTGTTTGCCCCTGATTCCTTGAAATTTGAAACAACTTTACTGATTTCTTATAAGATGTTCTTACTAACTTCCGACTTTATTTTCTTACCTTGTTACATAATTGATTGGTTGTTAATTGATTATTATTTCCTTAATGTAGTACTTGAATTGGGTTGAGATTGTTTCCTTATATGCATAAGCACTTTCCTTAATTATTTTTTACCTACTAGCCGTTTGAGTTTAACCCCATCAATTAAGGGATACCTAATTACCTGCTATACTTACATTGTCTGAATATTCCTTTAAGATATACATGGCTTCTTTCCTTATTTTGTTACCCACCGTTTGAATAATTCCCTTAATTATGGGGATATTTGTACTAATTGACACTCAGTGCCAGAATCACTGGTGAATTCTGATTTTTTTAGCTTATTTACCACCCAGCTTTCAAACTATATATACTCTATTCATTTGTTAGCACACACACACATACATAAACTAATATGTGCAACTCTCTCTCTCACAACTAAACTTGCTCTCTCTATTCTCTCTTTTGTACTACTTGCAATTACTCTAAGTTAGCGGGCTACAAGCCAAGGCTAACTACGGTGCATCTCCTATTTTCTTTCTGCTTTGCGTTACTGCTTTCTGCACCCTACCGGTATGTTCTAATTTAGTTTCAGTCTCCAAACCAATATGTTTCTATTACTTTTGCAATTCATTGTGTTTCTAACCTGCTTTTATCTATTATTCTGTTTCTCCACATGCTACTAGGATCTTGGATTTCGTCTAGTATGGCAAGTTCTTCCTTATTTTATTAGCATGCCTTTATGTGTCCCAAACCTGCCTTCATGTGAACCCTTCTGCTTATGTTTGGTACAGCAGTTTGGGTATACTCTGCTGTCTTGAAATGTTTGGTCTTGTTATGTTAGCATAATTCTATGGTCTATGTGTCCCCAATCCTCTGAATCCCCTGAACTTTTGATTGTGTGCTCTAGGTGTCCCCAAATCCCTAATACCATGTGAAAGTTAGGGTACTGAACCTGTCTTGGTTCTGTGCTCCATGTGTGATGCTGAACATGTTTCTGATTCTGAATTTGGTTTGTTGCTTGTTGATTGCCTGCTCTTCTCGAATCTGTCTTACTAAGACAACTCTGTCCTATTTTATAAGAAAACTATTTCAATTGAGTTTCTCTTTTCAAAACTACTTTCTTAAACTCTCCCAAAAACTATGTTGAGCACTCTCACCTCACTCTTGGACTACTAGGTTCTGCCCTTTTTCTGTGAGCATTGCTTTGGGACCCTTGAGCTCCCTCTGAACTTTGACACAAAAGAGCTGACCTTTCCACACTACACTTACTCTATCTTGGCTATGAAATCTGGGTGTGAGCACTGCCCGGGAGCCCTTGAGGTCCTTAGGGAACTCTGACACACCCAGATTATGATAAAGGTTGTGAAACAAAACATGGCATGGAGGACCTAGAGACTTGGGCCTATTATGAAGGCTCCCTATAGTTAACTTCTTTCTTTTCTTATTTCCATTATGTAATTTGTGCCAATGGTTTGTAATAATTATTGTAAAAACTCTTTGGGGATGGATAGTGAAAAAGGAGGTTTACTACGGATGCTATAGTTATTAAAGGGTAGAAAAACATGTCCTTAGGTTTATATTCTTGATTGCGCTATAGAAACCATGTTTAGGATTCATGCATGCATCAGAAGCCATGTCTATTGTTTTTTTCAGCATATGTATTCTTATATCACTTATAAATTTCTGTGTTAAAACATGATAATAATTAGTACTTTGCCATACGCTGCCATGTACACTTAGAAATCATGTTTATAGGATAAATAACGACAACAAAACTACTGTTATGTGATTCTGTGCATACCAACATGTTCTGAAATATAATCTAGAAATCCTGCCTTAGGATAAATGTGGTAACAAAACTATAATCATGTCTTACCATGCCTACGCACTTATAGATCTTGTTTCTAGGTAAACAATATTAAAAATTATCACCCATGCTATTCCTTAAACTGTGCACAATACTGTGATTCTATATGCATTTAGAGATCATGTCTTAGCGACTGCATAAGCATCATTCTGCATTAGACAGCATGTTATAGGCTAACATTCATTTATCCACACTTAGTCTGAATATAGATACATGAAATAATCATCATGTTCTAATAAACTGGTAACCTAATCTCTGAACATCTGCAACACCTAAAATTGCATGCCATTAGGTATAACAACCTGAACTTGTTATCAACTATGAGTACTGCTACACGCCTAGGCAAGCCTTAGGTAATCAACTTTGAATTAAAATCAGAACTGTCTTTATGCTTGTGTTTAACTGCCAGTATGTTAAAATCAGTAGGCAAGCCTGATTAGGACTCCCTCTCTGAATTATGTAATAAATTTGAATCTGTTATTATCACTTAGACATCATGTTTAGGATCTGAATCTGTACCTTAGTTGTGTATGAGACATGCTGCTTATGTGCATTATTTGTGGAGGTCTTTGAGCCTTTGGTTCCTGTTTATGTGCAATCCCTTATCTGCAGTCCTACTTGTTTATTACATGTCACCCTAGCAATTTTACCTTTAAAACCTTAGGGTCTGCCTAGAACCCCCCTTTTAGGATAGAAGTCCTAGTTCCTCCGGGACTGATTGGCAAGGGACTGGTAACAACATGGAATAGAGGTCGTGATCAACACGCGCTTTAGTTACCTTCACGGGGTGGAGAGGGTAGATACGGACATGATGATCGGTGCGCTAATACCACGTGTAGCCCCTCTTTGAGGAGTGTCATACCGGGTATTGCATTAATGTGATCCATATTATAAACAAACTTAGGACATCCCTTTACTTTTTTTAAAAATAAATATGCTTAGATTGTAATTCTTTTCAAAAGCTAGTTCTTCATTTAATTGTTTTCTCAAATATCTGTACTTAAATCCCCTATTACTTGAGCCTTATTTGTTTTATTTTCTAAATTGTACAAATTAACAAAAAGTTGTTTGGCCGGGAACCACACTTGTGGATCCTGAGGGGTGCCTAACACCTTCCCCTTAGGATAATTTCCAGCCCTTACCCCTGTCTCTAGTTATCAACTTAGTTATAAATGAACCCCTTTGGTGCCCTAACGCACCCTAAAATCGTTAGGTGGAGACTCTCTCAAAAACCCCTTTACCAAAAGGAACGAGTTGTCTCAACCAATGTCATAAACCCCGGACTTTGCAAGAAAAATGGGTGGCGCGACAGCATGGTGAGTTTGCTGGGGATATTAGGCTTTTACCATTTTCAAACTGCCTTGTGAATTTGTACCTTTTTTTTGTTTGATATTTGCACCATTTCCTCTTCCCCTTTCTGTGCAATTAATCGCTTATCTCTTTCAAGTATTTACTTTTTCCCAAAATCAAAACTGAAATGTCTCTTTGTTTCCCTTCGTAACCGCTTTAAATCATAATTGTTGTATTTACCGCTTTCTTAACGTTCAAATACATGACAACATGCTTTTAATGCTTATTATTGCATAATCATGCTCAACATTCATACTCCACTCATGCCAAACAAATACTATAGCAACGCTTGATGAGTGGTTGCACCCTTCCTCTATTATCACCCCCTAAATTTGGAAAAGGCTTATTTGCGGTAAAACATATTGATCAGTGGTGCTATCGACGGTTTCGTGCCTTTCCCCCTTGAGTTGTCCGCTCAAGGGTACCAGTCTAAAACCCCATAGAAACTTTACTCTATTATGTTGTTGCATGTATCATGGTTGAAACCTAGCCGGGCTAAAGTGTTGTCCACACGATAGCTTTTAAAATTGCCTTGTCATAAAGTCCACTGGGTTTCCCTAAACCCAAACGGACATCATCAAGTTCTGTGCAATTATTTGGAGAACTAAATGGTTTATGCTAATTGTTGATGTTAAATAGTCGAGTCTGGTAGGGGTAAGGGCCTAACCTTGTTTGCCTTCCAGAAATATGAGGCACGAAGTCCCCAGATTCGGCATGGTCTCCAATATCCACCCAAGATTGCTGAGTTGGTGGGAAGATTTACATCCTAGGGACAAAACTCTTGTCAGAAAATATTTGGGCAATCTACTATCTCTCCTGGAGATCCAGCCTAATAACATGATAATAGAACCTGCTACCCTATTTTGGGATTGTGAAAGGGTCATGTTCTGCATTGGGAACCTCGAAATGACACCTTTGCTAGAGGAGATAGGGGGACTGGCCGATCTAGTGTGGGAAACCCCGAGTTTGCTAATCCCCAAGAACCGCATAGGCAAGGGATTCCTTAAAATGATGGGTCTGAAGAAGAATGCGGAATTGGTATGCTTAAAAGAATCGTACATCCCTTTTGACTACCTGTACTAAAGGTACGGTCACAACAAATCATACTGTACCTACCATGACGAGTTTTCCATCACATCCTTGGGAAACATCCATCGTAGAGTATTTGTCTTCATGTTTTGCTTCCTGGGTCTAATCGTGTTTCCCATGAAGAAAGAAAGAATCCATACCAGGGCTGGCTATGGTAACCAAGACCCTAATGGAGGGGATTGGTGGGCAGACTTTCAACATTGTACCCATGATCATTGCAGACATATACCGAGCCTTGGAGAAGTGTCAAAGAGGAGCGAGACACTTCGAAGGCTGCAATCTACTACTTCAGCTTTGCTCATGGAACATCTCCAACAGGGCGAATACCGTCAAGAAATTCATCGAAGGGTCTGGGATGACCACATCGCTTTCCACCATCCAAAGCGAATGAATTACTTGCCTGACATGTTCGCTCAGCTTGAGAATTCCAAAGGATGGGTTGAGCTCTTTGATAATCTGACCGAAGAACAGGTTCAATGGATGTTCTAGTGGTTTCCGATAGAGAATTTCATTGCCCGATCCAAAGATGCGCCATTCCTGATATTGATTGGTCTAAGAGGAACATACCCTTATGCCCCTCTCCGGGTTATGATACAAGCGGGTAGGAAGCAAGTCATAACCAGGGTCGACAAAATGAGCCATCTTCGAACCAACTTCCAAGATGATGATAGTCCTCACAAGTGCCAAGCCTAGCACATGTGACACTGCAAGATTGTAATAAAGAAAGACACCATTGAGCCAGACAAATATCACGCTGGTTGTACCCCTTTCTATTATGGTTGGTTGGAAGACAGTTGGGGTGGTCTGAGCAAGCCAGGGTTCGTTCAGGGCCACAGGGTTATAAATGAAAAGGCCGAGACGCAAGTCAAATACAATCAGCTGCACAAAAGGATCCGTGAATGTGAGAGCGAACACTGCGAGATCCACGAGTCCAGCAAGAAGCTGATTGAGGAATGGAAAGACATGGCTATCTACCAACAAAAGGTTATGGTATTTGGAGCGAGGCATAGTAGAGCTGGAGGAAAAATTTCTCAAAAGGGTTGAAGACTGTCAAAAGGCTGAAGGGACTGAAGGTGGAAATCTAGCCAGAGCATACCTGTTGTTGGGACTTCGCGAGTTGGGGAAACTGTTCGAGGGGAGAAAGAATGCCGAGTCTGGGGAAGGTCCTTCTGGGACCAAGTAGATAGGAATGTCTTTCTTTTGCTTTATCAATGTAATAAGGCCGATGTCCGTTAGTGACCTTTATTTCTTATTTACATAGTATCGTTTTGGGATTCGTCTATTTTTATCAATGAAATGAGGCTTTAGCATTTTAAGTTCTCCAAATCAATTTGGCTACCTTTTGTTTTTGTTTTGTTTCTTTTCTTTATTATTCCCCTCCCCAAAGGTTAGTTCATGAACTCTGGCATCATCATCCTATCTTACAAGATCCAGGGGCCCTCCACCCTCTCCTCCTCTCAGTCCCCCCAAAGGCAAGAACAAAGCCAAGAAGAAAATGGAAGATTCAGGCAACATCAGAAATGAGAATGTGGTTGAACAGGTAGAGGCCACTGATTGCTAGGGTATTCGGATCCAGTATTAAACTATGTCGTGGCTGGAATGGAAGTTATCAAAGTTTCAAGAAGAGCTTGATCAAGTTCGAAATCTGGCAAACCTGTCATTCTCCCTCAACGTCCCGGACGTAAACATCCAGAACCCTAGACCTCGTGAAAACATCCCAAAGCAGCAAAATCATCCCGTAACTCATCATCACAACACCCCACCAAAGAACCAAACTCTTTCGGCGCAATGCAATGCCTGCCACACTCCAAATAACACTCCACTGGTTATCCCAGAACCTCAGAACTCCACAAATGACCATTTCCATACTCATGCACCAGGCCACCACAACAATCCTATCTACGTGGAGACCATGCAACACTCCACTCCACCTATCACATACACACCTGATTCTGACAAGAAGGATCTGCTTATCAGGAACTTGGCCGAGGAACTTAAGAAGCTGACCAGCCGGGTCCAAGGCATTGAGGGAATCAAGGGAGTCGAAGGGCTGAACTATGAGGACCTCTGCATACTGCCTGATGTTGAACTACCTGAGGGGTACAAACCTCTGAAGTTTGAAATGTTTATGGTACAGGTGATCCAAGGGTCCATCTGAGGACCTATTGTGACAAACTGGTTGGGGTAGGAGAGGATGAAAGGATCCGCATGAAGTTGTTCATGAGGAGTTTGAAAAGAGATGCATTGTCTTGGTACATCATCCAAGATCCCAAGAAGTGGTCAAGCAGGGTGAGCATGGCATCTGACTTTATAAACAGATTCAGATTTAATACAAAGAACGCGCCAAACGTGTTCTATATCCTGAATCTGAAGAAGAATCCCACTGAGATATTTCGTGAGTATGCTACTCCCTGGAGGTCCGAAGATGCTAAGATCAGACCCGCCTTAGAGGAGGAACAGATGAACAAGTTCTTTGTCCGGGCTCAAGACCCACAGTACTATGAATGGTTGATGATGATTGAGAATCACAAATTCTCCGATATTATCAAGCTAGGAGAAAGGATTGAAGAAGGTATTAAAAGTGGCATGGTCATAAATTTTGAAGCCTTACAAGCTACAAATAAGGCTTTATAGTCCGGTGGTGTGTCCAAGAAAAGGGACGTGGGAGCCGTGAATGTTGCATAAAGAACCAAATCCCCACTTAAATACCAAACTTACCCAACGCCTCCACTACATACCAGCCGACCCCAAATTACAAAGCACCATCGCCTTCATACCAAGCTCCACAACCCATTTACCAAGATGCTCCACCCACTTATCAATCTCCACCACCCACATATCAACCTCCTTCACCCAGATACTCCCAACTCGCTCCTGTCTACCACACTTACAATTCTCAACCATCCCATTATCAATCACCCCTGCACGCCAAAACCTCCCTAGAACTCGTCCTAATTTTGATCGCAGACCTCCAAAATAATATACCACCATTGCTGAACCCATAGACCAACTGTATGAGAAGCTCAAAGTTGCTGACTACGTCACCCCCCATCGCCGCTGCAACCCTTGAGAATCCTTCTCAGTGGGTTAACCTAAACAAATCCTGTGCATACCACTCCGGCATGAAAGGGCACACCATCGATGAATGACGCTCTTTGAAAGACAAGATACAGTCTTTGATTGATAACAAGATCATATTGGAAAAGGATCTCACTCCGAACGTCCGCAACAATCCTCTACCAGAACATAAAAGTGGAGGTATTCACATGATTGAAATAGAAGATGATTGGGATTCCGAAAGATCGATTGGGTTGAACATAGAAGGCGATTACCCAAATAAATCGGTAATTACTCTTAATTCGATCATAGTCCAGATTCAACCATCTGAGGATGCTAAGGTAGACATGTCTATACCTCTTGAGTTTGAAGCAGTGCCGTCCAAAAATACACCAGTATCGATTGAGTATGACTTCGTGCTCCAGCGAATGCACCCGCACCATTAGACGTTGCAGTCTTACCACCCAAGGCACATGTTCCATTCGAAGTCACGATAGCCGCACCAATACCAGTGGAAATTTCAACCACGCCACCCTTCTACAAAAATGTTGTACCTTGGGACTATACAACCGAGGCAAGAAGAAAGGACAAGGTCAAGATTGAAGAAGGTGTTGCAGCACATGGTATGACAAGAACTGGTAAATTCTATACCCCCGAACATCTGGCCAAATCCAGCAAGAAGGCTTCCAATCGGCCTCCCCTTATTGAGACAGGATCAGACGAACTTTGGAGGAGCGTGCAGGCCAAGGAGTATTCGATCATTGACCAGTTGAACAAGACATCAGCACAAATATCCATTCTTTCTTTGCTACAGAATTCAGAGGAACACATAAATGCTTTATTAAAAGTGTTGAAGGAAGCCTATGTGCCGAACAATATCACTAGCGGGGAAATGTCCAATATGGTAGGACAAGTGTTGGAGAGCCATAAGATCACCTTTCACGAGGATGAGCTGCCACCGGAAGGGCTGGGTCACAAAAAAACACTGCATATCACCGTGCAATGTGAAGATTATTTCATCACCGGAATACTGATCGATGGAGTATCCAGTGTTAACATTTGTCCGGTGATAACTCTCAAGAAATTGGGTAAAGGGATGCATGAGATAATGGATGGAGCAATTAATGTAAAGGCTTTCGATGGCTCTCAGAGGTCCATCATTGGTGAGATTAGTCTGTGCTTGCAGATGGGACCAACCTGGTTCGAGGTCGATTTCCAGGTAATAGATGTGCCATCATCTTACAATTTGCTGTTGGGACGGCCATGGATCCATGATGCTGGGGCCGTAGCATCAACACTGCATCAGGATGTGAAGTTCAAATGGAATCATCAGGAAGTGATCATTCACGGTGATGGTAAAAACCCTATTTATAGTCGCCAGACTATTCCGGCAATCGAGGGAATAAGAAAGCTAAGTGGAGAAACTTACCACCACATTGAACGGGTCAACGCTATCAACAAAGACAAATGGTGGGATAGAAAGATCGCAAGTATGATGAAGGCGAGGGTACGAGCCAGGTAAAGGGCTCGGCAAGAACCTTCAAGGAATCTCCAAACCCATCAAGCTCAAGAAACATGGCACTACTTTCGGTTTGGGATACAAGTACACTTGGGAAGAATTCAATAGCTGGTCGCCACCATGGAGCGGTGCTTATTACCCTTTGGAGAAGCCAGTACCACATCTGGAGCAAACCTTTCAGTAGGTCGGCATTATCTATGGGTCAGAGGAAGAAGAAGCACTTGCAACATTGAGGAACTTGTTTCTGGAAGATGACAATATGGACTGTTGTGTTATTCTCGACGAGGAGGGGGAGAAAGGCCCTTCCATACAGGTTGTGAGCAGAGGGACGTACCTCAAGAACTGGACCATCAAGACAACCAAAGCTCGACGAGCCTCGGGGTAGCAAGGCTAAAACAAGCATTCTTCACTATTTTCTTTACTAAATGATTTCCTTTTCGCATTTTAATTCCTGCAATAAGATTTTTAAATGTTCAAAAAAATTATTCAATTTATCAAACGCATTTTAATTTTCTTATGAATCAATATTTATTGCTATCCTTTTCTCTAATTACTTTACCTATACAACATTACTATTACCTGTCTTGACGAACCAATGACTGTGACGTGCAACGAGACAACGCAACAAACGGACATTGATTCAGAGGATGACGATACACCTGACGAGATTGTCAAAGAAGTTGAGAATTTTGAGAATAGACCTAAGTCAAACCTGGACGAAACCGAAGTTGTCAACTTGGGAGACTCAGAAAACGTCAAAGAAACACGAATCATCATTCACATGTTGCCATCAGAAAAGAAGGAATACACATAATTTCTAAAGGAGTATGAGGACATATTCGCATGGTCGTATGATGACATGACTGGTCTGAGTACATCTATTGTGGCTCACAAACATCCAACCAATCCAATGTGTCCACCAGTTAAGCAAAAACTCAGAAAATTCAAGCCTAATATGATCTTGAAAATCAAGGAAGAAGTTACCAAGAAGATCAATGCCAAAGTTCTCAGGGTAGTTGAGTACCCGACCTGGTTAGCTAACATCCTGCCAGTATCGAAGAAATATGGGAAAGTCAGAGTCAGTGTCGACTACCGGTATCTTAATCGGGCCAGTCCGAAAGAAGACTTCCCCTTGCCAAATATACACATCCTGATTGAAAATTGTGCCAAGCATGAGCTACAGTCATTCGTGGATTGCTTCACTAGTTACCATCAAATCTGGATGGATGAGGAAGACGCTGAGAAACGACTTTCATTACAATGTGGGGAGTATATTGTTACAAGATGATGCCATTCGGCCTGAAGAATGCAGGGGCCATCTACATGAGGGCTCTGGCCACTATCTTCCATGATATGATTCACAAGGAGATTGAGGTATATGTGGATGATGTTATTATCAAGTCCAAGAGAGCCACTGACCACATAGAGGATCTGAGGAAGTTCTTCAATAGATTGCGGAAATACAATATGAAGCTGAATCCCGCGAAGTGTGCATTTGGGGTTCCTACTGGAAAATTACTCGGGTTCATTGTCACCCGTCGAGGAATAGAACTGGATCCATCAAAAGTCAAAGCCATTCAAGAACTACCACCGCCAAGGAACAAGAAAGATGTGATGAGCTTCTTGGGAAGGCTTAATTACATCAGCCGATTCATAGCGCAGTCTACAGTTATCTATGAGCCGATCTTCAAGATGCTGAAGAAGGACGCTGAAACCAAGTGGACCGATGATTGTCAAAGGGCTTTTGACAGAACTAAGGAATACATGTCGACACCACCAGTCCTAATACAACCTGAACTAGGTAGACCTTTGCTACTTTACCTTGCAATATTAGATGGAGCCTTCGACTGCGTTCTAGGGCAGCACGATGAAACAGGAAGGAAGGAGCAAGCTATTTATTATCTCAGCAAGAAGTTCCCTCCGTACGAGGCTCGGTATTCTCTATTGAAGTGCATTTGTTGTGCTTTGACTTGGGTCGCTCAGAAGCTGAGGCATTACTTCTGTGCCTACACCACATATCTCATATCAAGGATGGATCCCTTAAAGTACATCTTTCAAAAGCCCATGCCCACTGGCAAGCTGGCCAAGTGGAAAATCCTGCTGAGTGAATTCAACATTGTCTACGTGACTCAGAAATCTGTCAAAGGACAGGCACTGGCAGACCACCTTGCTGAAAACCCTGTAGACGGAGAATAAAAACCATTGAAGACATATTTTCTTGATGAGGATGTATTATTTATAGGAGAAGACATTGCATAATCCTATGACGGTTGGAGAATGTTCTTCGATGGAGCAGCAAACTTCAAAGGAGTCGGCATTGGAGCAGTTCTAATATCAGAAACTGGTCAACATTATCCGGTATCTGCCAAACTCAGATTCCCCTGCACCAACAACATGGCCAAATATGAAGCCTGCATCTTAGGGATCAAAATGGCCATTGACATGAATATTCAAGAACTGCTAGTGATTGGTGACTCGAACCTATTGGTACATCAGGTACAAGGAGAGTGGGCTACCAAGAATTCCAAGATACTCCCGTATCTGCATCACGAGCAGGAATTGAGAAAGAGGTTCACGAAGATAGAATTTCGGCATGTTCCCAGAATCCAGAATGAGTTCGCATATGCATTGGCTACCCTGTCCTCTATGATTCAGCATCCAGACAAGAATTTCATTGATCCCATTCCAGTGAAGATCCATTGTCAGCCAGCTTACCGTGCCCATGCCGAAGAAGAAGCTGACGGAAAGCCTTGGTTTCATAACATCAAGGAATATTTGTCAAAAGGAGAGTACCCAGAGCTCGCAAATCCTACTCAGAAACGCACACTTCGGAGATTATCCAACAACTTCTTTCACATCGGAGGAATCCTATATAGGAGGACTCCAGGTTACTAGAAGACATTCATGTTGGGACCTGCAGTCCACATATGAACGGTTTCATCTTAGCAAAGAAGATACTCCGGACTGGTTACTTTTGGATGACTATGGAAACAGGTAGCATCCAGTATGTTCGGAAATGCCACCACTGTTAGATACATGCAGACATGATAAAGGTACCTCCGAACGAGCTTAATGCCACAAGATCACCGTGGCCGTTCGTCGCTTGGGGAATGGACGTTATTGGACTAATCGAGCCTGTTGCCTCCAACGGACACAGGTTCATCCTCGTAGAAATTGATTATTTCACTAAATGGCTCGAAGCAGCATCCTACAAAGCAGTGACTAAGAAAGTCGTGGCAGACTTTGTTCGCGACCGTATTGTTTGTCGATTCGGAGTTCCAGAATCAATCATTAGCGACAACGGTTCCAATCTCAATAGTGACTTGATGAAGGCTATGTGTGAAAATTTCAAGAGAAAACACAAGAATTCCACAGCCTATCGACCTCAAATGAATGGAGTTGTAGAGGTCGCCAACAAGAACATCAAAAAGATATTGAGGAAGATGATAGAAAAGCACAAACAGTGGCATGAAAAGTTATCATTTTCTTTATTGGGATATCGCACTATAGTCCGCACATCGACCGAGGCAACTCCTTATATGTTGGTTTACGGTACAGAGGCTGTTATTCTGACTGAGGTGGAAATTCCTTCCCTAAGGATCATACAAGAAGCTGAGCTCAGCAATGCAGAATGAGTGAAGAGTCGTTATGAGCAACTAGCCCTTATAGATGGTAAAAGAATGAATGCAGTCTGCCATGGTCAACTATTAGAACAAAATGTCCAGAGCCTTCAACAAAGAGTCAAGCCGAGATCGTTCACACCAGGGAAGCTGGTGTTAAAGAAGATCTTTACATATCAAGATGAAGCAAAAGGGAAATTCTCTCCCAACTGGCAAGGTGCGTACATGGTTCATCGAGTTTTGATAGGAGGAGCTCTTATACTTGCAGAAATGGACGGAGAAGTCTAGCCAAAGCCAATCAATTTAGATGCAGTCAAATGTTACTGTGTGTAATCTTTATGTTTTATCAACGATGTAATTTGAACTATGCCTGACCTGATTCCCGTTTAAAAGGGGATACGTAGGCAGCCCTATGGGTTCGGTCATAATCCAATAAAAATTCCATTCTCCCCGCAATTGGAAACTGGGGCAGAATGTTTAGGAGGACCCTGAAAATTATGAAGCAAGTTCAGCGATCGCTGCATGCGCAACAGTCAGAAGCGTCAACCCATCAAACTGGGGCAGAATTTTGAAGAGGACACTCAAAATTCCGTAGCAGGAGGGGTTGCAATGTCCCAAACCGTGTCACGATCGTCGGTTCATCCAAAAATCATTTTAAATTATACACTACGTTATACTTTTCAAAATCATGCATGTTTTTTCTTGAAACAACTTTTTTTATCAATGCTACCCCCAATGATACAGTGTCGTAAGGTCACTACTAGCAAGTCAAGCAAAGCCAGCGGGGATGCGAACTAACCTTCCCCATTTACAAAACTCACGATTTTACTTTGGACGCATGCACAAAGAATAAGCACACAGAGAAGTCACAAATTTCATCACAGTCGCAAATGCTAAAGTTCGATGTCCACGTAAAGAATGAGCATGTTCAAAGTCACAATTTCTCAAAACCATCACACTTGCCGACTTTTGCTATCAGTACAAACAAACAATGCTCCGTAGTCACAACGCTCACAATGATCACAACACTGCAATCTGTTATCAGCTAAGAATTTCCATTGTCATTTATTTAATTCCTGCATAAGGCTACCTTTCTACCTTCCGACACTAACGCTGTCTCCATCTTCATTCGCACCTCTGTATAAGGCTACCTTTCTGCCTTTCGAGACTAAACGTTGTCTCCATCTGCATTCACATCTCTGCATAAGGCTACCTTTCTGCCTTCCAAGACTAAACTTTGTCTCCATCTGCATTCACTATATTGCATAAGGCTACCTTTCTGCCTTCCGAGGTTAAGCTCTACCTCCACCTGCATTTGCACAAGGCTACTATTCTGCCTTCCCTCTGCATAAGGCTACTATTCTGCCTTCTGAGGCTAAGCTCTGCCTCCAATTTACTTTTTCTTCAAAACTGAATGCTATCTCAAGCACTGTTTATTTCGCTTTTTCTCCGGGCTAAGCTCTGCTCTTCAATATGCAAGACTAAGCTCTATCTTGTCAGCATCATACTACTACATTCTTCATGGGCTGAAATATCGCCAACTTATCCAAAGGCGTCATCATTCGGAGGCACCATCTTCATAGCCCGAGAACACCATGTCATGGCCTGAGGATCTCTTTCAATTTTGTATATCATTATTCAAAGGCATCATGGTTCGGAGGCACCATCCTCATAGCCCGAGAACATCATTTCATGGCCTGCGAATCCTGCATCGAGCTATTCATGGCCCAGGACGTCATGGTCTGAGGACGTCATCCTTAACCGTACAAAGACAACCTTCATAGTTCGATAGGAACTTGCATCATGTTTAAATTACGCACGATATATGCTTGTATTGTTTATTTGCAGGTAATTCGGCAATCAACGACTGTCTCGGTAGGAGCTGTCCCGCTCCAGTTCTCCTAACCATCCTCATAAGCCATTTACTCATCCAACCCTATACGTTGCATCTGTTCTTGTATAACTTCATTGGTATACTTTGCTGGTGACTCCTGAACTACATACGACCTGATTCCAGTAAAACCAGGGATATGTAGGCAACTCAGAATCGAGGGTGTGGCCTAAACCTCTTCAAACCGCTTCGCTCGTTCAAAATTGGCCATCATATCTTTACCCGTCAACACTTTCATCCTTTTCGGATAAAGAGGGGCAGCTGTTGAAATCCAATTTTTCCTCAAATTATTTTTAATATGCATATATACCTTCCAAAATCACTTTCTTTTTTTTTATAATAATTGAAAATTTTCCAAAATTTTCCATATTTTTATTAATTTCCTTTCTAATTTATTCAGTACTTTATATTCATAAATTGAATTACAAATAATTTCAAAACATTTCTTGGGTCAATATGTCATTTTTAATCCTATTAGGATTTAATCATTTCACAAATTAGCCAATTTGGCATTATTTGGCTAAAATTACAATAATTTTGCAATTATAGCCTAATTATGCATTTTATACCATTTTAAATTAATAGTTAGTCATCTTATATATTAGTTAATTACCTTAATTTCTCCTATTTAGCATTAATTTAATTTTGTGTAACTGTTAGCTATTTTTATTAATTATTTATCTATTTAATTAGGTATTTAACAATTAGCTCCTTCCTATTTAAAGTATAGCACAATTTAATTCAATTTCAGCCTATTGAAACCAGCCCAAAACCCCAACCTAAATCCTTCCAATACCCATGCCCAATCCACTAAAGATACTCGGTCCAGACTTGACTTAATCTTGGTCGTTGATCGATTTTGATCAACGGCCCGGATTCNCCCCCCCCCCCCGTCTCTCATTTCACTCCCTCACCCTCATTCCCTACTCTCTCTCTCTCTCTATCTCCATGTTCTCTCTAGAACCTTCCCGTCTCCTCATCTCTGATGGGCACTGTCCACTTTCTCCAGTCACTTCCCCCACCGAAAACCATGGCCTCTCGTCATCTCTTGGCCCTTTCTTCACCCCATGCCGGTCTAATGATACCCTGGGGCCCTCAAGTGAATCTGAAGTGGTTCAACTCCTCCCATGGTCCCTCATGCTATTTTCCGTCCACCTCCGGCCCTCTGAGTAAGATCTGTGACTTTTTCGGCTAAAGCCGGTGACATCTTTAAGGTTTTCTTGTTTCTCTGGGTTCTCTGAAACCCTAACTCCTAATATTTTCTGATTTATTTTAGATTTGTCTTAGATCTATGCATGTTATGAAGCTTTTACATGTTTCCTTCGAAAAACCTTCCTATCTCTAAACGATCTTTCATTTCAAAATTAGGGTTTCATAACCCCTCATTCAAAATATGATTATTTCTTCCGCTTTTAACATCATTCTGTGTTTATTTCTATGACTCAACGATTTATTCAAAGTTTTCTTTTCATTTTTTCTTATTTACTGAAAACCCTAGTTTTTCCTAAATTCTCAGTCTATCCGTGACTGATATGTTCGTTTAAATGCATAAACTCCTATTTCTCATAAATGTTTAAGTTCTCTGTGATTTTACCTTGTTTTTGCTCATTAGGGTTTCTGATTATGTTCTCTTCTGCTTGTATCGTGTTCGTCCCGTTTAATCCCTATAGTGTTACTGCTTTAAACCTGTGTGATTTTGCTACTATAATCACTAGGGTTTTTGACTCTTTAACTCTCCCTGCTCGTTAATTGTGTGCTAGCCTCGAATCCCTGACTTTATGTGATTATTTACCTTGCTATGCTTTTCCTCACCTATTATTTGCCTAATTGATTTTTGTTCATGTTCGAATCCCTACTCTCTGCAACTTTACTTTGTTTGCACCCCTGATTCCTTGAAATTTGAAAAGCTTTACTATTTTCTTATAAGATGTTCTTACTGACTTCCGACTTTATTTTCTTACCTTGTTACATAATTGATTGGTTGTTAATTGATTGTTATTTCCTTAATTGATATCTTCTGAACCTAGTCCTAATTACTTACTTGAATTGGGTTGATATTGTTTCCTTATATGCATAAGCACTTTCCTTAATTATTTTTTACCTACTAGCCGTTTGAGTTTAACCCCTTCAATTAAGGGATACCTAATTACCTGCTATACTTACATTGTCTGAATATTCCTTTAAGCTATACATGGCTTCTTTCCTTATTTTGTTACCCACCGTTTGAATAATTCCTTTAATTATGGGGATACTTGTACTGATTGTGTACTGATTGATACGCAGTCCCACAATCACTGGTGAATTCTGATTTTTTTACCTTATTTTCCACCCAGCTTTAAAACTATATATACTCTATTCATTTCTTAGCACACACACACACACACACAAACTAATCTGTGCAACCCTCTCTCTCACAACTAAACTTACTCTCTCTATTCTCTCTTTTGTACTACTTGCAATTACTCTAAGTTAGCGGGCTACAAGCCAAGGCTAACTACGGTGCATCTCCTATTTTCTTTCTGCTTTGTGTTACTGCTTTCTGCACCCTACTGGTATGTTCTAATTTAGTTTCAGTCTCCAAACCAATATGTTTCTATTACTTTTGCAATTCATTGTGTTTCTAACCTGCTTTTATCTATTATTATGTTGCTCCACATGCTACTAGGATCTTGGATTTCGCCTAGTATGACAAGTTCTTCCTTATTTTATTAGCATGCCTTTATGTGTCCCAAACCTTCCTTCATGTGAACCCTTCTGCTTTTGTTTGGTACAACAGTTTGGGTATACTCTGCTGTCTTGAAATGTTTGGTCTTGTTATGTTAGCATAATTCTATGGTCTATGTGTCCCCAATCCTCTGAATCCCCTGACCTTTGGATTGTGTGCTCTATGTGTCTCCAAATCCCTAATACCATGTGTGAAAGTTAGGGTACTGAACCTGTCTTGGTTCTGTGCTCCATGTGTGATGCTGAACATGTTTCTGATTCTAAATTTGGTTTATTGCTTGTTGATTGCCCTGCTCTTCTCGAACCTGTTTTACTAAGACAACTGTCTCCTATTTTATAAGAAAACTATTTCAATTGAGTCTCTCTTTTCAAAACTACTTTCTTAAACTCTCCCAAAAACTATGTTGATCACTCTCACCTCACTCTTGGACTACTAGGTTCTGCCCTTTTTCTGTGAGCATTGCTTTGGGACCCTTGAGCTCCCTCTGAACTTTGACACAAAAGAGCTGACCTTTCCACACTACACTTACTCTATCTTGGCTATGAAATTTGGGTGTGAGCACTGCTCGGGAGCCCTTGAGGTCCTTAGGGAACTCTGACACACCCAGATTATGATAAAGGTTGTGAAACAAAACATGGCATTGAGGACCTAGAGACTTGGGCCTATTATGAAGGCTCCCTATAGTTAACTTCTTTATTTTCTTATTTCCATTATGTAATTTGTGCCAATGGTTTGTAATAATTATTGTAAAAACTCTTTGGGGATGGATAGTGAAAAAGGAGGTTTACTACGGATGCTATAGTTATTAAAGGGTAGAAAAACATGTCCTTAGGTTTATATTCTTGATTGCGCTATAGAAACCATGTTTAGGATTCATGCATGCATCAGAAGCCATGTCTATTGTTTTTTTCAGCATATGCATTCTTATATCACTTATAAATTTCTGTGTTAAAACATGCTAATACTTAGTACTTTGCGATACGCTGCCATGTACACTTAGAAATCATGTTTATAGGATAAATAACGACAACAAAACTACTGTTATGTGATTCTGTGCATACCAACATGTTCTGAAATATAATCTAGAAATCCTGCCTTAGGATAAATGTGGTAACAAAACTATAATCATGTCTTACCATGCCTACGCACTTATAGATCTTGTTTCTAGGTAAACAATATTAAAAATTATCACCCATGCTATTCCTTAAACTGTGCACAATACTGTGATTCTATATGCATTTAGAGATCATGTCTTAGCGACTGCATAAGCATCATTCTGCATTAGACAGCATGTTATAGGCTAACATTCATTTATCCACACTTAGTCTGAATATAGATACATGAAATAATCATCATGTTCTAATAAACTGGTAACCTAATCTCTGAACATCTGCAACACCTAGAATTGCATGCCATTAGGTATAACAACCTGAACTTGTTATCAACTATGAGTACTGCTACACGCCTAGGCAAGCCTTAGGTAATCAACTTTGAATTAAAACCAGAATAAGAATGAGACCATAATGTGGAAGTCGCCCCCGACCGAGACCTAGATGGCAACCTAACCGAGTACGTCATAATTGAGAAAGGGAAGACCCACCCCCCCAGAGCCAGAACACAGGCGCCGACCTCTCCGCCACCAGCACAAGTTGTCTTTGTGCTTGTGTTTAACTGCCAGTATGTTAAAATCAGTAGGCAAGCCTGATTAGGACTCCCTCTCTGAATTATGTAATAAATTTGAATCTGTTATTATCACTTAGACATCATGTTTAGGATCTGAATCTGTACCTTAGTTGTGTATGAGACATGCTGCTTATGTGCACTATTTGTGGAGGTCTTTGAGCCTTTGTTTCCTGTTTATGTGCAATCCCTTATCTGCAGTCCTACTTGTTTATTACATGTCACCCTAGAAATTTTACCTTTAAAACCTGAGGGTCTGCCTAGAACCCCCCTTTTAGGATAGAAGTCCTAGTTCCTTCGGGATAGATTGGCAAGGGACTGGTAACAACATGCAATAGAGGTCGTGACCAACACGCGCTTTAGTTACCTTCATGGGGTGGAGAGGGTAGATACGGACATGATGACCGGTGCGCTAATACCACGTGTAGCCCCTCTTTGAGGAGTGTCATACCGGGTATTGCATTAATGTGATCCATATTATAAACAAACTTAGTTCATCCCTTTACTTTTTTTAAAAATAAATATGCTTAGATTGTAATTCTTTTCAAAAGCTAGTTCTTCATTTAATTGTTTTCTCAAATATCTGTACTTAAATCCCCTATTACTTGAGCCTTATTTGTTTTATTTGCTAAATTGTACAAATTCACAAAAGTTGTTTGGCCGGGAACCACACTTGTGGATCCTGAGGGGTGCCTAACACCTTCCCCTTAGGATAATTTCCAGCCCTTACCCCTGTCTCTAGTTATCAACTTAGTTATAAATGAACCCCTTTGGT
>ML373603.1:5756-29880 GCA_005239525.1 Nicotiana knightiana | reverse complement strand
TGTCTTTATGCTTGTGTTTAACTGCCAGTATGTTAAAATCAGTAGGCAAGCCTGATTAGGACTCCCTCTCTGAATTATGTAATAAATTTGAATCTGTTATTATCACTTAGACATCATGTTTAGGATCTGAATCTGTACCTTAGTTGTGTATGAGACATGCTGCTTATGTGCACTATTTGTGGAGGTCTTTGAGCCTTTGTTTCCTGTTTATGTGCAATCCCTTATCTGCAGTCCTACTTGTTTATTACATGTCACCCTAGAAATTTTACCTTTAAAACCTGAGGGTCTGCCTAGAACCCCCCTTTTAGGATAGAAGTCCTAGTTCCTTCGGGATAGATTGGCAAGGGACTGGTAACAACATGCAATAGAGGTCGTGACCAACACGCGCTTTAGTTACCTTCATGGGGTGGAGAGGGTAGATACGGACATGATGACCGGTGCGCTAATACCACGTGTAGCCCCTCTTTGAGGAGTGTCATACCGGGTATTGCATTAATGTGATCCATATTATAAACAAACTTAGTTCATCCCTTTACTTTTTTTAAAAATAAATATGCTTAGATTGTAATTCTTTTCAAAAGCTAGTTCTTCATTTAATTGTTTTCTCAAATATCTGTACTTAAATCCCCTATTACTTGAGCCTTATTTGTTTTATTTGCTAAATTGTACAAATTCACAAAAGTTGTTTGGCCGGGAACCACACTTGTGGATCCTGAGGGGTGCCTAACACCTTCCCCTTAGGATAATTTCCAGCCCTTACCCCTGTCTCTAGTTATCAACTTAGTTATAAATGAACCCCTTTGGTACCCTAACGCACCCTAAAATCGTTAGGTGGCGACTCTTCAAAACTCAAAAACACCTTTCCCAAAAGGAACGAGTTGCCTCAACCAATGTCATAAACCCTGGACTCCGCGAAGAAAAAGGGAGGCGCGGCAAAACGGATGCTCAAAACAATCCAATACCGGTACATAACCTCTTATCAAGCAATGCCTCGCTCTAGCACTTCCATATACTTCCGATTATGAAAGAAACGCGTAGAAACTAGCCACCATTCTTCCGATTAGCTAGTCATGGAGCTCCCCCTTTCTCCGACAGGATTTATAGCAGATTTCTAAGACAACTTCCGATATCATCCTTCCAACCATGTTGTAGTCAACTCTGCTAGTATTCATTCTAGGTCCAATGACCTCTTCTCATCCAAAACGGCCACTCTGATGACATGACACATCAATACAATTCAAAGCCAAAACTTGTGCAACTCCTGCACTCAATCGCAACATCCCAATGTAATCAAAGTATATAAAAGATTCACACGAGAGGACTATCCCTGCCAGATCAACAAGTACTATCACACCACCATACTAAGAGCCTAGCACACATCGTAAAATCAAAACACACAAATCTGACACCAAGGATCTTACCTCCACATAACTCCGCTACAATGCGTGATCCCATCCAAACGCTAGTCCACATGAAATACTTCAAGACACCTTGCTCAAAATCCATAACCATGCGCAATTCGACATCAAGTACCCCAAGTGCATTTCCATAACCACGAGGAGATCGGACATTACCATGCCACACGAACCCGAAAGAACATAACCAATACGTCTAAATCCCGCAATATCCCAATTACTTACCTTACTCAAATCCCGCTATAAATCCCAAATAGATCCGCACCATATGTGCCTATAACCAACAATCACAACTCCTCGCAACACCGAAGGGTAACTCATAGATCGCTCCAGAACACGAATAAACTCAATGACAGTCAAATGGTACATCCCTCAACAATAGCAATTCGGAGTCAACAATTTCGACCCGTTGCAACACGCACACCCATACTGGGCCTACCAATGATCCCTAAATCAACTATAGTCACCTGCAACAGGTAGACAACTCTCTAAGAGTCCACAAAGACTGAATCATGGCACATACTAACATCTGACTAGCTTGCTCGCATCTACACAATCCACAACCACAAAATAACCTATTTATGAGAACTCTCAGACTCGAAGTCCATGAAGCGCCCGAATCACCATATCTGATCCCAACTCCACCTCTTGAATATATAACACACCTCTAATACTCATTCATTCCACGAGGGATACCCCTATAATTCTTTCGTGCCACTAAGCAAACCTGAATATCAGCAGCCGATCCAACAAGAGAGCGTCGCAATACCAATGAAGCACCCTTAACTCCATGCATTGCCCTTTCTGAAATGTAAACCCTCATCAAGCCACCCAATAGTGATATCATCTACCTAGTCATATTAAACTGCCAATGCTGCCTAAGAATTTTGACCTTCCTTCCAGAACTGAACCGTGACCTCACATATGCAAATCTCAACCCTACCCAACATACCGCATACGACATGCCCTCCTATGATAAAATATGGGAACTTCATGATCCTTTCCAAGCCACAAGCTACTACGTACCCAACTAGCCAAGAACTTTCCATTTGATCTCATTTAGAAGCAAAAGCATTATACATCACCTGTACCTCGCACCAGTAGAAAATATACATCTCTAATCGTGGTAGAAACCATCAGGAACTATCTGAATCCCATTTGTACACCACTAAACCGTCAGGACTGAATCCTTCTAACTCAATCAAGCCACGCAAGGTCACCAAATCCAAGAGCATTTCTAAGAAATACCTGTAAAAACTCACTAACTCATAAGCACCAAAATGACTAATCATACCCCTTACCATGCCGATCCGACCTACTACCAAGTTGTCCTATTAATCAAAGTACCTTCTGAATCACCTCCAAATTGATACATCTCCTTGCCATAATACCATAATTCTCAACCTAGACTCACCACACGAGACCCAAGCATAAGACTGTATCGTCTGAGGCTCATAAGCCGCTGAATACTCTCTCAAATATCCCCAAAAGTGCCACATTCCAAATACTTACCCTGAAAAGACTTCCTGCGAATATAAAGCCATTACCTTCACTTTCCTGATATTGATAGATAGAACCCTTCAAAATGTAGAGACGCCACAAGCCTTGACACCCTCCACGTAATCTCAGTTCTAGCCCAATACATATCTTGGAGATCCTCAATTGCTACATATAACCTTGAATCCGTCAGAACCATTCTCGAGAGTCCTCCACACTACGCAAATCTCAATTACACTAATCAAGCAGACATAACGACCTGACCCCATTTGCACACTAACATACTAGGAAAGTAATCCACTTACTTGAAGTAACAAGCAAATTCATACATTTCACACACTACACCTTTTACAATTACCACTCAATCATTCAATAGAATCCATTTACCCATAGAGTACATTACAACTTGTATCGAAGAATTTCCATTACTCGAGTCATTCCCAGACTCCATCTCTGCAGGTCATAACTGATTCACCAATATACCTCGAACCGAAACCAATACAACACATAATCGTGCAATCAACTTATCATTAACAGACTCCCCTACTTGGCTCAAAGCCAAAGATCAAGACAAACAATAACCCACAATACCCATATGCTATCACTGCTACCATACCACAGTGAGATTCGACTAAATCCTTCATAAGGTCATATGACACAAAGCATCTAATATCTCAAATCGTATGCAAACCTCGCATTCACCATTGTAATGGTCATGCCAACTCTCAAGCGATCTAAACTCAAATTACAGCATATATCATTTACTGGAAAAAGAGAACTTGCTACAAAACCACATAAGGATCGTGCAACCTCAGGACATTTCCATAGGAGATAACCCTGCCTGCTTAGCCTCAAACTGATAACTCTCTATACCCTACCTAAAATCATACCTATCACACAATAACTTTATCCTTTTGCATCTAAACATAACCAACGCCTACCCTCGGGGCATCACAATATGCGGTATAAGAACCTGAAGTGATGGCAGAACTAACACTGGAGTTGTGGTCAAAGAAATCTTGAGCTTCTGGAAGCTCTACCCACACTCGTCTGACCACATGGATATCCTCACTAGACACCATGTGTCCCAAGAGTGCTACTGAACTGAGCCAAAATTCACACTTGGAGAACTTTGCATAGAGCTTCTCCTCCCTGAATCCTTATAATACCATCCTCAAATGCTGAGTATGCTACCCATGGCTATGTGAGTACGCCAGGATTCCATCAATGAATACAATAACAAATGAGTGTTAATACGGCTGGAATACATTGTTAATCAAATACATGAATGTTGTTAGGGCATTGGTCAGCCCAAAAGACATCACCTGGAACTCATAACACAATAGAAAGATCCGCTTCAGTCCACAGCTAAACAACATGAGAGGTCTTCCAATACACTCACAACTCGAGGCCTTATGCCAGCTCCAGACAGAAGTCAAACACTCACTAGTTCTTGCTACATATCCGGCCAATCCCTTTTTGTCACCATCAAGCAATATAAACACATCTCACCCTCAAATAACACTCACCACATATTCATCTAGTCACAAAGTCCCATCAATAAGGACACCAACGGACATATAAGTCCCCAAATACATGTACTCACACAAACGAAATCTCATCACTCAAACCACTGACAAAATCCGTCCACAAGTCCTCCAGACTGGCCCATTATCAACATGCTAAAAATCACATCTCATCCATGAAAGTCACAATCCGTCGATGCACAGTTGATACCAAGCGCTCACGTGCGTATTCTAATACATGAAAGGAATTCAAAGAGTTATGTTTTTGGCTGAATAAATGGATTCGCACGACAGGAATTTAAGAATGTGAGATTTTTCCTAAGGGTTTTGCAGCCTCTCGAAGATAAGTATAGACGTCTCCATACCGATCCACAAGACTCTACTAAACCTGCTCATGACCGGTGAGTCCTATGTAACCTAGGCTTTGGTACTAACTTTTCACGACCCAAATCTAAATTGTCCGTGATAGCTCATATCGTGATACTAGGCTAGCCAATTCACGGAAAATAATATAATTGTTTTCCATTTAATACATAAAATATATGATTTTTCATAATAATTTTGTTTCTTAAGCATTTCAACAATAATAATAGCCAACAATGTCTAAAACACAACCCCAACATCTGGAGTCAATCGTCATGAGCATCTAAGAAGCAATACAGTCTAATACAAATTATGTACTACAACAAGTCTGGGAAGTAAAGTAAAATGACAAAGTAAGAAGGAGAAAGAGTAGGGCTACGGACGTCGAGCAACTACCTCACAATCTCCGAACAATGCTCCAAGTGGTGTAGATCAACTATCGCTCTGCCCCGGTACCTGAATCTACACACAAGGTGCAGGGAGTAACGTGAGTACGCCAACTCAGTAAGTAACAACCATAACTAAAGACTTGAGTGCAGTGACGAGCATTTAAAGATCATGTAAATCCATATAATAAGCAACAGTGAAAATAACTTTAATCGAGTCAGAAATCTACATTTCCGAATATTTCATAAAAATCTTCAGTTTTCCATTTAAATCTCGTATAAAATATTTGTTCAACGTTTTCATTAGAGGCTCAGTGTAAAGAAGAGTGAAAATAGTAGTTTCATAAAAATATCAGCCCCTCGGGCACAGTATCACTCACAAATAAAGCCTCTCGGGCAAGCCTCTCAGTCACTCGTGACTCTACTCTGATAAGTCAATGCTCACACTCAGCACTCTCACTCAACAAGTACCATATAAAAACCGTTGCGACATGCAGCTCGATCCATATGATGACCTGCTGCAGCGTGCAGCCCAATCCATAATAGTAACCAGATGCAGCGTGCAGGCCGATCCATAATAGTCGACTGCGCTCACTGGGGGTGTACAGACTCCAGGAGGGGCTCCTACAGCCCAAGCGCTATATTGCTGCGACGTGCAGCCCACTCCTATATATATCTCGCTGTGGCGTGCAGCCTGATCCACATATCTCGATGTGGCGTGCAGCCCGATACATATATAGATGTATATAGTGTTGCGGCTTGCAGTCCGATCCCTAACTATCCTCACAAGTCTGGATCTCGGCCTCACTCAATCATCCTCACAAGCCACTAGGGCAACTCATCACAAATCACGGGGACTCAGCCCAACTCACCACAAATCACAGGGACTCAGCCCAAATTATCTTTCAATATTCTAAAACAGGGTGATAAATAGTAATAAACAGTGAACAAGAATAAAACATGATTGAGTTCATATTTTCTATCAAAATAGTGTGAGGACAGTAGTAAAAATACCCCTGAGGGTCCAAACTGGTCGGGACAAGGCCCCAAACATGGCGTACAACACAAAACATAGTATAAATCTCTAAAATATGAGATATTATATGATTTCAAATCAAGTAAGCAACGTAATAGTCGCTATAGGACGGACCAAGTCACAATCCTTACAGGTGCACACCCACACACTCGTCACCTAGCATGCGCGTCACCTCATTTATCAAAAACAATATGAAATACCGGGGTTTCATACCCTCAGGTCTAAATTTACAATCGTTACTTACCTCAAACCGGCCCAAATACTAATCCGCGATGCTCTTGCTTCTCGAACCGGCCTCGAATTGCTCCAAATCTAACCAAAATCAGATTTACATTATCAATATATGCTAAGAATCGAAGCCCTTTCGAAAATTATCAAAATTAACCAAAAATTCCGAAATTGGCCAAACTCAACCCCCGGGCCCACATCTCGAAATTCGATAAAAATCACATCACAAGAATCATCATCCTTCCCCGAGTCTATACATACCATGAACATAAAAAAGGGACCTCAAATGGCCCCAATTCAAAGTCTAGAAATCTCAAGTCCTAATCCCTCAATCTTAGCCCTTAATCCTCATAAATTTCATGTTAAATCAGGTAGAAATCATCATAATCGAGTAGTGAGTTAAGAATCCTTACCTTAGGGTGTTATCCTGTGATGACCCAAGGGGTCATTTTATGAATTTAGACTCTGTTCTAGGCTTATTATCCATACAAAGATTAAATTTTAATTTCCTTGATTTGCGTGCGCAGTCCGGGCGTGAAACCGAAAAGCTTTTATGTGAAAATATAAGAAATAATAATTTTTAGAATTAAAAATTTGGTTTTAGTTGACTTGAGTCAACATTTTGAGTAAACGGACTCGGATATGTGTTTTGACGATCCCGAGAGGCCCGCAGTAAAATATAGGACTTTGGCATATGCCCGAAATTGAATTCTGAGGTCCCAAGCCTTAGAAATCAATTTTTGAAAGAAATTGTTTTGCTGAAATGTTTATGAATTAAAGAAAAGAAATAATATTTAAAACCATTGGTATCGGGCCCTTATTTTGGTTCCGGAGCTCGATACAGGTTTCCTATGATATTTAAGCCTTGTCTGCAAAATTTGGTGAGAATCGGAATTTATTTGACGTGATACGGACGTCCGGTTGATAAATAGTGAACTTTAAGTCTTCTTGAGAAAAATAATGAGTTTTGAGGTTTAATTCATAGTTTTACATGTTATTTTCATGAATTTATCGCACGAGCATGTCCATATGATGGTTTTAAACTTGCATGCATATTTGGTTTAGAGCCCCGAGGGCTCGGGTGAGTTTCATATAGGTTTGGGTTGTGTTGCGCTCGTTCTTTCTTATGCTTCGACGTCGTTTCTTCAAGAATAAATGATATGATATTCAATAAATGAGCTCTGATTTCTGTTTTGAATGAAGTATTAGACCAGTATCGTAATTACGGACCCGTAGCAAAAAGAATCATCGAATTTGGAAATCATATGAGGATTTTATTGTCATTTTACTATGATTACCTGATTTTTCAGGTTAATTACGAAATTGTCACTGATGGCGTATTAAAAATCTGCACTATTTGCAAATATTAAAACCTACATATCTCCTTCATTATAAAGTCAAATTAAGTGATTCAAAAGCCTAACTTGACTATAATTTCACAAAGAATTCATTGGACACATAAAAATAGAGTTTCGGGATCGTTTGCCATGAGAAACGAGACAGGATAGTTGGCAGAAAAATATATATAAAACGGGCAAACTTCTTGTTCTTCAAATTTTCGAACCCTACAGCCCTAGGAACGAATTTCTTCACCAAATATCATCCCCAAGTCATAGGTAATCAATTCTAAACTTTACTTTTTCAATTGCCTATCGTTTTTCATCACTTTTAAATCAAAAACTAAGAATTTTCATGGTAAAAATTGAGGGTTTGGGTAGAATTAGGAAATTTTATAAAAATTGAATCCTTATCTCGAATTGAGGTCGGATTTTGAGACTAATTTTATATTTGGGTTCGTGGGTGATGGGTAAACATAATTTGGTCCGAACCTGGAGTTTGAACCAAGCGGGCTCGGGGTCGAATTTTCACTTTTTTTGAGAAAACATAGGAAAAATTGTATTTTTCAATAAGTTTAGTTCCTTTAGAATTAACTAATGATATTGAGTTAATTATGATTAGATTCGAGCAAGTTAGAGCAACATTCTAAAGGAAAAGCTATAATTGAGCTATGAGTGGCCTGCGAAATTGAGGTAAGTGTTTGGTCTAACTTTGACTTGACGGAAAATAGGAATCCCCACTTGTTTGCTATGTGAAATGCATGGGCGTGGTGTATAGGTGAGGTGACGAATATTTATGCACCACCCAAATAGCCTGCTAAACATGATCCTTTTCCCGTTCCCAATTTAATTGATCCCTGTCTTAATTGTTCTTTGTTAGTTATTGTTTCCATGACAACTAGGCCTCATTACTTTGCTGTTAAATATTATTTGGTTATTTTGGATGAATATTGGTTGTGTATTTGGTTCTCTTGGGGAACGGAAATGTTGAGCAGTTTGACACTATGCNATATATATATATATATATGATTTGGTGGGATCAGGTTGCACACCGCAACATGACTGTGAAAATGGGGAATAATGATGTTTTTACTATTTTTTTTACTTTAAATGATTTGAAAACTCTTGATTGACTCTACAGTTTTCATCATATTTAGCACCTGTGATCAAAGTAAGGTTTGGAAACTTGGAAATTTACTTGAGAGTTGGTATTAACTGAGGCCTGGAAGAGGTGGTTGAGTTATTTTATTGTTAGTGCAGTACTTGTTTATTTATTTGTTTAGATTTCTTTCTTGCTTTATATGATATTGTTACAGTTTATATTGTTAAAGCCCCGCCGTCGCCTCATCACTACTTCGTCGAGGTTAGGCTCAGCACTTACTCAGTACATGGGGTCGGTTGTACTGATACTACACTCTGTGCTCTTTTGCACAGATCCAGGTACCGATCATCAGTAGAGCTAGTTCTAGCAACTTTCCTATTCATATGGAGACACGAGGTACATCTGCCGGCGTTCGCAGATCCCGAAAGTCTTCTCCTAATTTCATAGTGTTGTTTTATTATATGCAGAACAGTTATATTATTTCTTTCAGCCCATTATTTGTAGTATTCTTTAGTAGTTCGTGAATTGTGATACCAGACTCTGAGGTAGTTCTAGATATATTTATATAATTAGCTCGTGGTTTGTTTTTATTTAAATGTTTAGTATTTTATCTGTGGAAATTATCTACATTGAGTTTACTTTAAATTTATTTATTGATGCTTAATAAAATAATCAAAGGGAACTAGATACTCGAATTCTAACATTGGCCTTCCTAGCAAGTGTGGTGTTAGGCGCTATAACGATCCCTAAGGTTGGGAATTTGGGTTGTGACATATCCCACGAATCGCTCTTCAATTTTCTCTTCAAAAGCTCCAAACCCAAACACAAATGGTGGAAAAATGGCCAAATTTCGCAAAGGCCACTTTATATACTTTCTTCCCAGGGAAACCGCACCTGCGGCCCCTTTCATCGCACTTGCGGTCCCAGGTCCGCACCTGCGAAAAATCATTAAGTGGGCAAATCTCACACCTGCGCTTCACCTACCGCACATGTGGCTTCGCAGGTGCGGTCATTCTCCCGCATCTGCAACTTTTCCTCCAGCCTAGCCAAAATCTCATATGCGATCCTCTCTACGCTTCTTCGGTCTCGCACCTGCGGTCCCCTAACCGCAGGTGCCGTTACAACAGAACCAGCAGCTTCAGTTGCACTTTCTAACTTTCAAACTCCTCGTTAGCTATCCAAACTCATCCCGAGGCTCCCAGGGCCTCAAACCAAAAATACGAACAAGTCATAAATGACCACCCAAACTTTGTCGAACCCTCGGAACACCCAAAATAACATCGAAACATCATATCAACCCATGATTCAAGCCTAAGGATCTTCAAACTTCCAAAAATCGCCAACGATGCCGAAACTAACCAAACCTCGTCCAAATGACCTGAAAATTTGCACACACATCCAAAATGACACTACGAACATGTTCCAACTTTCCGAATTACATACCGACCCCGATAGCTAATTTTCCACTGCTTACCAGAAATCGCCAAAAACTCAATTTCGCCAATTCAAGCCTAATTCTACTCCGGACCTTCGAAAAATGTTCCAAACACACTCCTAAGTCCCAAATCACCTAATGAAGCTATACGAGTCATAAAAACCACATTCCGAGCTCATTTACCTATAAGTCAACTTTCAGTTGACTTTTCTAATTATAAAGCCAACTTAAGAGACTAAGTGTCTCATTTCTCTCCACAATCATTCTGAACCCGAGCCAACCGATCCAACACAACATAAAAGAGCTGAACAATGCATAATAAAACAGAAATAGGGGAAACAACGCTAAACACTTGCAACGACCGATCAGGTCATTATAATCTTCTAGTCTTTCAAGTCTCACGATGCGGCCATATCGGCGTTCGATGAATTTGAAAAATCTGTTGAAGGTAAACAAAAACTCTAATCTATTGTGTTTGTTGTTTATTGTGGTAAGAAGCCGGGAATATACAAATGTCTGTCTAAGTGTGTTAAAATGCTTGTTGGCGTCGAGGGTAGGTACTTTCATGTTTTCCAGTATTATGATGAAGCCTTAGAAACCTTCAACAAATTTCAAAAAATAAGTTTTTCACAGGAAGAGTCATCTTCAAGCTCGGCCATTGAAGAAAGTGAAGAAGTGGTAACAACTGAAAGTGCAACAAGTGTTATTTCATCTGCTATGTTAGTGGGCATATTTATTGGGTTGAAGTTGTCTGAAAATGTTGGAAAGTAATTATGTCAATTTTAGTTCTTATGTTATCTTGTGTTATAAAAGTGTTTGTTATTTCTCTTTAGTGTGCAAGAATTTTTTCCTTTGTTTTTACTTTTGAATATCAAGTATTGTAATGAAGTTGGACATGATTATTTTATATTTACTTTCTTCATTATATATGAAGTTCGAATTTTGTGTCTTCTTTAGCATTTTCGATCATGTTTAACCTTTTGGTGCGATCTTTGTTTGATAATTAACTTTTGAATTATAGTTTCCTTGTATATAAATCAAACTGATATCATTGCATGTCATTCATATGCTATCACATGAGTTAATTTGCCCGTTAGGCAAAACATATTAAACGTGGGCTAAGATTTTGCAAAATACACTTTAATTAAATTTTTAGTTTTTTGTAGATGTAGTAATTCAGTCATGTCTATTTTTTTTTCTTCACATAAATCACATGTTTATAGGCTCTGTTGTTTTAATTGGGAGGCAGTGAGCCTACAAGTGACCGAATTTTTTTTCTTTCTTCACTCTTCAGCTAAATCAGCTCTTTTTCTTTATAAACTCTAATTCTCTCTTTTCTCTCCTCATACTAACTCATCTACCTATTCTTCCAAATAACAAGGCATTGAGCAATTTGAGTAGTATAATCTTTTTTTTCCTTCCTCACGTTTTTCTCAAACTCTCAGTTCGGATAATCTTAGGCCTCTTATTAAGGTTTTGTGTTAGGCCACCGTATTGATTGAGCCGCCTCTAAATTTATGCATCTTCTTTACTTCTGATTTTCTGAGATATCCCTTAAATTTTTCATTAATTTAATGAAATAGAAAAATACCTACACTATGTCAGTATTTCTTTGCTAGCTATTCTTTTTCAATTTATTATTTTAATATTAGAGTGATAATTTTCATATTGTTATAAATAGACAAAGTGATCATATTTATACCTCAAAAAAGGGTATTTCTTTTGGCTCGATAATATATGGAACCAGGGAATAAAGGAATCAAAAATATTTTAAAACATGTAGCAAAAAATAAGAATCAAAAGTAATGAAAGTAGAAGAAATACTAAATAGAAATTTTCATTGATTAATTGTAACGACCCGGCCCGTCGTTACGTAAAAACCTACATTATAATTACTATTATTGACTGGTCATGGGTTGGTTATACTGTTATTGATGCATTAGAGTTGGTACGCTTGAAATCAGAATGGTTGTGGTGAGAGTTTAGCCACTTAGTCCTTAAAAATAGCCTTATAATGAGAAAAGTCAACTGAGAGTTGGCTTATTGGTAAATGACCTCGGAATGCGGATTCTATAACTCGAATAACTTCGTTAGGTGATTTGAGACTTAGGAGTGTGTCCGGAATAATTTTGTGATGTCCGGTGTAGAGTTAGGCTTGAATTGGCGAAAGTTAGTTTTCAGCGATTTCCGGTCGGCAGTGGAAAATAGGCTATCGAGGTCAGAATGGAATTTCGGAAGTTGGAACAGGTTCGTAATGCCATTTTGGATATGTCAGCAAAATTTTAGGTTAATCGGAGTAGTTTTGGATGGTTTCGGCATCATTGGTGGATTTTAGAAATTTCAAAGTTCTTAGGATTGAATCAGATGTAAATTTGATGTTTTGATATTAGTTTTGGTGTTTTGAGAGTGTAACTAAGTTTGAATGATATTATGGGATGTGTTGGTAAATTTGGTTGAGGTCCCGAGGGGCTCGGGATTTATTTCGGGTAATTAACGGGCATTATTGGACTGAAAAACACTGTTGTTTCTAGTGTTTTCACAGCTGAAGGTTGTTCACTGCGATCGCGTAGGTAGGTGTGCAATCGTGTAGGGTTAAAATGGACCAGGGTGAATTTGTTTAGTGCGATCGCAGAAAAAGGGTCGCGATCGCGTAGCTTTGGGGGTCAGTTCAGTGCGATCGCGTGGGGTTCATCGCGATCGTGTAGAGGAAACCAGGCGCGTGGGGGTGAGGTCAATTGGTCTTCGCGATCGCGTGCATTGGGTTGCGATCGCGTGAGGTTGGACTGCTGCGAACTGCGATTGTGTGGCTAAGTTTGCGATCGCAGAGAGGAAATCACTTGGCATATTTAAATGAACCCTTCCGCGACTTAAACCTTATTTTACACCATTGTTGGGTGGAAGAGAGCTTTTTGAACGAATTTTGAAGGAGAAAATCAGCGGGTTGCTTAGAGGTAAGTAATTTGATTATTAAAACTCGTTTATGGGTGATTATAAACCATAATCTCAGCATTTAATTCATGAAAAATAGTAGAAAAATGGGATTTTGGGGCTTGAGAATAAGAGACCTTTAGGGGTCGGTTTGAGGGGTCAAACGGACTCCGATTTTGATGTTCTTTAAATGTACGGAATCCTGGGAGGACGAAGAACACTTTTCTGTAAAAATTTCTGAGCTTCGGGATGTGGGCCCCGGGGTCGGGTTTTGACTAAATTCGGGTTTTTGAGCTAAATTGATATTTTCCGATTGGGATTCACACCTTAAGCATAATTTGATGATAAAAACTTGAACTTGGTAGATTTGGAGTACTCAGAGGCCGAATTTAGAGGCAAAGGCACTGCGGAATAGTTTTTAGCCGGTTTTGAGGTAAGTAACGTTTCCAAACTTGGTTTTGAGGGTTCGAAACCCCGAGCTAAATGCTTTATGACTATTGTTGAGGTGACGCACATGCCAAGTGACGGGCGTGAGGGCGTGCACCGAGTATTTGTGGCCTGACTTATCCCATGGCACCGCTTAGTGATTATTCCATGCTGATATTTGTGCATCTATTAATGTGGTAATTGTGAACATGTTAGAAATCATGTTAAGTACAAATGTTAGGCTTCACGCCGGAAATGCTGAGACCCGAGTGGTCGTATATTGCTGTCTCATGTTGCGGTTATTTGATGTCATATACTCAGTCCTGTTATAGCATATCATTTCATATCTCAGTCTCAGTATTGTTAATTACATGCATATTTATCATTGTTTCGGGCTGATGGAGGCATTTGTAATCCATGTGAGTAAGACTGAAGAGTAATGACTGAGTGAGGCCGAGAGCCTGTTATTGAGACAGTTATGAGAATGGACTACACACTGCAGTGATATTTACATCATGCCTTTGTTGGCTAGATATGGCGCTTGGGCCACTAGGTCCCCTCCGGAGTCTTTACACCCCCAGTGAGCGTAGTGATGAGGGATGGATCTTCCCTGGGCATGGATCTTGTCCGAAGTGATGAGGGATGGATCTTCCCTGGGCATGGATCTTGTCCGAAGCTAATGTTATGAGAGGGATAGATCTTCCCTGGATATGAAAATTATCCGAGTGTTGTATTCCGGAGATAGATCTTCTCCGTGGGGGCTGGATTGGCCTTTTTCCTCAGTACATAGTGACCACGGTCACCGGCATTTATGCATATTCCGAGATGGAACTCCCTGGGCCTGAGAGCCATATATAGTACTGAGTGGACTACTGTGGGAGAACTATGAGCACTATGTGCATATCCATACTGGTTTCATAACATATATTTTATGATGGCATGTAGAATATATTGGCATACTGGCATATTTACTCATCTTGATAAACCGTTAGCACGTCTAAATTCTGTATATTATTTATGATAACATAATTGAGGTTTTGTCCGTCACTACCTCTCAGCCCATAGTTTGGGTTCGTTACTTTTACGTTGGTGTACTCACGTTACTCCCTACACCTTGTGTGCAGATCCAGGTACATCGGGACCCGGTAGCAGATTTTGAGCAACAGTCAGAGTTTCTAGTGGAGGTTTTTAGGTAGCAGCTGGCGATCGCGACCTCGCCTTCTCTTTCTTTATTCCACCTATTGCATTTATGTTGAGACAATGTTGTCAATTTATCCTTTTCCTTGCTTATGCTTTAGTAGCTCATGACTGAGTGACACCAGATCCGGGGATTGGAGGTTTAAATTTAGTTTTCAAATATTGTTTTTAAATTTCAAATTCTTAGTTTTATTAATACATTCGTTTAAAAATCACATTTTTTTCTGGGAATTGAATTTAGCTTAGTTAAATAAGGAGGCTTGCCTGGTTCCACGACAGGCACTATCACGACTCTGGAATTGGGTCGTGACAAGATGGTACCAGAGTGCTAGGTTAAATAGGTCTCACCAGTCATGAGCAGGTTTACTAGAGTCTAGTATATCGGTACGGAGACGTCTGTACTTATCTTTAAGAGGCTGCAGAACCTTTTAGGAAAAATCTCACATTCTTTGAATTCTGTCGTGCGACTCTGTTGAACTCTGAAACTAAACTTTTGTTGTTTCCATTCTCTCACAAATGGTGAGGACTCGTGCTAATAGTAGTGGTGACCAGATCCCAGCAGGACCAGCCCGAGGTCGAGGCCGTGGCAGAGGGAGGGGTGCAGCCCGCTTAGTAGCCGGGGCAGTACCTGTGGACCCTCCCATTGTCCAGGAGTAGGTCCCCGCAGCTGAGATTCCAACGGGGCAGACTCAGGCACCAGCAGTGCCCATTGTGATTCCTAGTCTTCAGGATACCCTAGCTCAGATTTTGATGGTGTGCACTAGCCTGGCACACCGTTGCCGTGTCTACTACTGCTACTTCTCAGGCCGGGGGAGGCATTCAGACTCCAGCTGCCCAGACACCTGAGCAAGTTAACCAGGGGCTTCAGACACTTGGGACAGTCCCAGTTCAGCCGGTTGCCCTAGCCCAGGATTATGTGGTCCCAGCTTTAGCTGATGACGAGCAGTGTAGGTTGGAGAGGTTCAGCAGACTCCAGCCTCCAATTTTCAGTGGTACTGAGGGCGAGGACGCCCAGTGTTTTTTGGACAAGTGTCAGAGGATCCTTCGCACAGCATGGATACTGGAGGCTAGTGTGGTCCAATTTACTACATTCTAGTTTTCAGGAGCTGCACTTGCTTGGTGAGAGGCCTATGAGAGGCGTAAACCTGCTGATGCAGCGCCCCTTACCAGGCGTCAGTTCTCCATCCTATTCCTGGAAAAGTATATACCGCAGTCCCGCAGGGAGGAACTGCGCAGGGAGTTCGAGCAGTTGCGCCAGGAGGACATGACCGTGACAGGGTATGAGATGAGGTTCTCCGAGTTGGCCCGTCATGCTATCTGGATAGTTCCCACAGATAGGGAGAGAACCAGGAGGTTCCTTGATGGTCTTACTTATCAGCTTCGGGTTTTTCTGACTAGAGAGATGGTATCTGGCGCTTATTTTGAAGAGGTGGTTGACATTTCCAGAGAGATTGAGTCAGTACGCCGCCAAGAGCGGATTGAGAGGGAGGCCAAGAGGTCTCAAGGATCTGGAAGTTTTGGTAGGGTTCCTTCAGGAGGGTAGTCTCAGCCCGACGGAGGCCGTCCATTCAGGCAGGCTCAGCCAAGTCGCTCAGGTTATCGTGGTGGATCGGTTGGTCACGATCCTCATAGTTCGCATCAGGCGCAACCATCTTTTAGTGCCTTGCCAGCTCAGAGTTCATCTTGGGCACCACCGTTTCAGAATTCATCTATGTCTGGTTCTTCCAGCAGTTATCCCGGTGCTAGGAGTTCCCTTCAGTCCCCAGTGCCATTCCACGAGAGAGGTTGCTTTGAGTGTAGAGATGTCGGCCATATTAAGAGGTTTTGCCCTCGTCTTGCGAGAGGTACTTATCAGCAGAGGAGTCAGCCCGCGGTTTCAAAATCAGTAGCTACACCGCCCGCCCAGGCAGCTAGAGGTGGGGGTCAGGCAGCTAGGGGTCGCCCAAGAGGGGGAGGTCGATCTAGTTGTGATCAGGCCCGATTTTATGCATTCCCAGCCAGACCGGATGAGGTGGCTTCTGATGTCGTAACCCCAGGTATTTATTTCAGTCTGTCATGAGAAGCTTAAGTTTTTTTAATTGATTCTGGTTTTTCATATTCGCATGTTTATCATGAGTTAGCCCATTCTCTGGACACGCCAGTGAATCTGTTGTTACATATGTTATGTGCTCGCCCCTTGTGGGTGATGTTGTTATTATGGACCGCATGTGTTGGTTGAGTGTGGTACCTATTGGGGTTCTAGAGACCCGGGTGTGTGCATGGTAAGGTTATTCGACGGTTGATGGCTTTTGGAACAAACCTTGGCACGATCGAGGACGAACATTTGTTTAAGAGGGGGAGAATGTAACGACCCTGGCCGTCTTATGTAAAAACCTACATTATAATTACTATTCCTGACTGGTCATGGGTTGGTTATACTGTTATTGATGCGTTAGAGTTAGTAGACTTGAAATCAGAATGGTTGTAGTGAGAGTTTAGCCACTTAGTCCTTAAAAATAGCCTTATAATGGGAAAAGTCAACTGAGAGTTAACTTATTGGTAAACGACCCCGGAATATGGATTCTATAACTCGAATAGCTTTGTTAGGTGATTTGAGACTTAGGAGTGTGTCCGGAATAATTTTGTGATGTCCGGTGTAGAGTTAGGCTTGAATTGTCGAAAGTTAGTTTTCAGCAATTTCCGGTCGGCAGTGGAAATAGACTATCGAGATCGGAATGGAATTCCAGAAGTTAGAACAGGTTCATAATGTCATTTTGGATATGTCTGCAAAATTTCAGGTTAATCAGAGTGGTTTTGGATGGTTTCGGCATCACTGGTGGATTTTAGAAATTTCAAAGTTCTTAGGCTTGAATCCGATGTAAATTTGGTGTTTTAATGTTAGTTTTGGTGTTTTGAGAGTGCAACTAAGTTTGAATGATATTATAGGATGTGTTGGTAACTTTGGTTGAGGTCCCGAGGGGATCGGAATTTATTTCAGGTGATTAACGGGCATTATTGGACTGAAAAACACTGTTGTTTCTGGTGTTTTCACAGCTGAAGGTTGTTCACTGTGATCTCGTAGGTAGGTGTGCGATCGTGTAGGGTTAAAATGGACCAGGGTGAATTTTTTCAGTGCGATCGCAGAAAAAGGGTCGCGATCGCGTAGCTTTGGGGTCAGTTCAGTGCGATCGCGTGGGGTTCATCGCGATCGCGCAGAGGAAAACCAGGCGCGTGGGAGGTGAGGTCAATTGGTCTTCACGATCGCGTGCATTGGGTTGAGATCGCGTGAGGTTGGACTTCTGCGAACCGCGATCGCGTGGCTGAGTTTGCGATCACGGAGAGGAAATCACTGGGCATATTTAAATGAACCCTTCCGCGACTTAAACCTTATTTTACACCATTGTTGGGCGGAAGAGAGCTTTTTGAACGAATTTTGAAGGAGAAAATCAGCGGGTTGCTTAGAGGTAAGTAATTTGATTATTAAAACTCGTTTATGGGTGATTATAGACCATAATCTCAGCGTTTCATTCATAAAAACGGTAGAAAAATGGGATTTTGGGGCTTGAGAATAAGAGACCTTTAGGGGTCGATTTTAGGGGTCAAACGGACTCAGATTTTGGTGTTCTTTAAATGTACGGAATTGTGGGAGGACGAAGAACACTTTTCTATAAAAATTTCTGAGTTTCAGGATGCGGGCTTGGGGGTCGGGTTTTGACTAAATTCAGGTTTTTGAGCTAAATTGATATTTTTTTGATTGAGATTCACACCTTAAGAAACATTTGATGATAAAAACCTGAACTTGGGAGATTTGGAGAACTCGGAGGCCGGATTCAGAGGCAAAGGCACTGCGGAATAGTTTTTAGCCGGTTTTGAGGTAAGTAACATTTCCAAACTTGGTTTTGAGGGTTCGAAACCCCGAGCTAAATGATTTATGACTATTGTTGAGGTGACGCACATGCCAAGTGACGGGCGTGAGGGTGTGCACCGAGTATTTGTGGCCTGACTTATCCCATGGCACCGCTTAGTGATTATTCCATGCTGATATTTGTGCATCTATTAATGTGGTAATTGTGAACATGTTAGAAATCATGTTAAGTATAAATGCTAGGCTTCACACCGGAAATGCTGAGACCCGAGTGGTCGTATATTGCTGTCTCATGTTGCGATTATTTGATGTCATATACTCAGTCATGTTATAGCATATCATTTCATATCTCAGTCTCAGTATTGTTAATTACATGCATATTTATCAGGCATTTGTGATGCATGTGAGTGAGACTGAAGAGTAACGACTGACTGAGGCCGCGAGCCTGTTATTGAAACAGTTATGAGAATGGACTGCACACTGCAGTGATATTTAAATCATGCCTTCGTTGTCTTGATATGGTGCTTGGGCCACTAGGGCCCCTCCGGAGTCTTTACACCCCCAGTGAGCGCAATGATGAGGGATGGATCTTCCCTGGGCATGGATCTTGTCCGAAGTGATGAAGGATGGATCTTCCCTGGTCATGGATCTAGTCCTAAGCTAATGTTATGAGAGGGATCGATCTTCCCTGGATATGGAAATTGTTCGAGTGTTGTATTTCGAAGATGGATCTTCTATGTGGGGGCTGGATTGGCCTTTTTCCTCAGTACATAGTGACCACGGTCACCAGTGTTTATGCATATTCCGGGATGGAACTTCCCTGGGCCTGAGAGCCATATATAGTACTGAGTGTACTACTATGGGAGAGCTGTGAGCACTATGTGCATATCCATACTGGTTTCATAACATATTTTTATGATGGCATGTAGAGTATATTGGCATACTGGCATATTTACTCATCCTGATAAACTGTTAGCATGTCTAAATTCTGTATATTATTTATGGTAACATAATTGAGGTTTTTTCCGTTACTACCTCTCAGCCCATAGTTTGGGTTCGTTACTTCTGAGTTGGTGTACTCACGTTACCCCCTGCACCTTGTGTGCAGATCTAAGTACATCGGGACCCGGTAGTGGATTTTGAGCAACAATCAGAGTTTCTAGTGGAGTTGACGAGGTAGCAGTTGGCGATCGCGACCTCGCCTTCTATTTCTCTATTCCACCTATTTCATTTATGCTGAGACAATGTTATCCATTTCTCCTTTTCCTTGCTTATGTTTTAGTAACTCATGACTGAGTGACACCAGATCCGGGGATTGGAGGTTTAAATTTAGTTTTCAAATATTGTTTTTAACTTTCAGATTCTTAGTTTTATTAATAAATTCGTTTAAAAATCACTTTTTTTTTCTGGGAATTGAATTTAGCTTAGTTAAATAAGGTGGCTTGCCTGGTTCCACGACAGGCGCCATCACGACTCCGGAATTGGGTCGTGACATTAATTGAACCACTTTTCAACTTATTCCAAATAATATTTGGAAGATACTTTCAGCATACAATACTAATAACATGGCATGCATAACAAAAATAACTTAAAAACCCAATATTTTACTACTTTACTCAGTGTTTTGATTAACATATTTTGAAACCTTAGAAGCGGCTTTGGTGTCACTGCTTATTACGATAACAGGAGTATTGGGTTCTTCATCCTGCGCAATGAGCAATTCCTCAAGCATATCATAACAGGAAGTGAGAGGGTATGAATCAAGAAGAAGTCTTTTCACATAGTCTGCTCCAATTTCCCTTTTCAACCTAAGCATCAGTAGGTTTGTCTCTGTCTTAAGATTTTTCAACCTGTTTCTTACATCCTGGTAGAGGATGTTGTGGTTAATGGGTGAACCATGAAGAGGTTCATCGACAACTTTCTTATTAGGGTTTCTTTCAATTGTTATTTTCACAGAACCTTGAATTAGAATAGATAATTTGAATGATGAGATTAATAATGTAGTTGTATTTACAGAGTTAGGGTTAGGGTTAGGGTTTTCCTTATTAATTGAATCACAATCTTCAATGAACCCTTTACCCTCCTCAAAGAATACTTTACATTCTTCAATGCATACATTTAGTTTACCCAAAATTCTTTTCATGAACTCTTCATCCAACCGTGAGAATATCCGGTTTGGATAATTTTTCTAGTAAACTTTTTTTTACTAAATTTCTATTAAAATATTTTTTTCCAGTAAATATTTTCCGTAATTTTCTCTTATCCATTCCAACCGTGAGAATATATGGTTTGGATATGGTTTTGCAATAAAAATTTATAAAATCACAAAAATTTTCAGTAAAATCACAAAAAAATTTCTCTTCTCCATTCCAAACAAAATCCGATTGGTAGGTTCTCATGCCAACTATTGAGCTTCTCAATGAAGCATTTATTATTCTCAACCTATTTAGCTTCCCAGTGAAGCATTTATTTTTCTCAACCATTTTAGTGGTGTGTAGGTAGAATTAGGTTGAATTTTAAGTCTTCATCTTGAAGAATTGATTTTTTTTTTTTAAATAGTCTTTGAAATTGATTGCATACGTAATAAATGAAAATTGTTATAGCAAATCAAAATCACAACTAGCATAACAAAATCAACATGAAAATAAAGGGATAGAAAAACACAATACACATCCTAAAAAGTAATCAATTTTAACCGGGTTACGATCAGAAGTTCCTTCTCCCTTTACTTCAACATTGAAGTCAACATATAGTGATGAAACATCAACAAACGTAAATTTGACGACGAAATCTCGCTTGACATAATTGTCCAAAACAAAAAGTTTCCAGCCTTCTTTGAACCTTCTTCGATCACAAACGCTCATAGATACAAACCACTATTTGCCACGATAATGAAGAAGTGTGGTATCAAGTGTTGGAGGAAGATGCTTGTAGATTTTTCTTGGAATATACTGAAAAAAGGAAAAAACAATACTATTAAGTTTTCGGAAAATCTAAAGCTTAAACACAAAAAAAAAATATACAATAGTGATGCATAACCAGATCGTCGTAGTTGATGTATGAATCAGTCATAACCACTTCAAATGTTGGATGATTCTCTTCTTCATCATCACTAGTAGAAGAGTAAGTTAGGGCTCGTTTGGTAGAGTGAGAGGCGTCCAAAGTTAGGGTTTGTAGGAGAGTGTTTTTTAGGTCTTTAGTGTTTGAGTATATGATAGTATGAAACTACACATTAATAACACACCAACCTATTTAACTTCCCTATGATGCATTTACTCTTCCAATACATGATTACTAATCAATCAATTTCGGATTTTTCGAATGATAAATAATTTTAAAAAAAATATTATAGTAATATGAATATTGAAATATCATAACATAATACTTCAATAGAAAAAATTGAAATAACCATAACTAAAGCAACATACATGAAAAATAAAAGATAATAAAAGGACAAATCAACACAAACACATCCTAGTAGAAAGTAAAAAACGGATTAGTACAAAAAGGATATCCGTCTCCCGTCACTTCAACATTGAAGATAGCACCTAGTGGTGAAACATCAACCAATGTAAATTTGGCGATGAAACTCCCCTAATAAAATTATCCAACACAAAAAGTCTCCAGCCTACCTTGAACCTTCTTTGATCACTAACGCTCGTATTTACACACCACTCTTTGCCACGATGGTGAAGACAAGCGTGTTCTAATGTTGGAGGAAGATGCTTGTGGATTTTTCTTGGAATATACTTGAAAATAAAACATTACTATTAAGTTTCGAAAAATATGAAACTGAATAAAGATATACAATACTTATGTATATATATTTTCTGGAGTTAAGGTATAAGAAACAAAAGTATTTTATGTTAAGGAAAAGTTTAGTAGACATAATAATTTACCAAATCATTGTCGTAGATGCATGAATCAGCCATAACCACTTCAAATGTTGGAGGATCTCTTCTTCATAATCACTGCTAGTAGAAGAGTAAGAGTGGGCATCACTGCTAGTAAAAGAGTAAGATTGGGCTCGTTTGGTAGAGGAAGAGGCAACCATAGTTTATGGTTTGAGTATGTGAGTGTATTTTAGGTATTTAGAGTTTGACTATGTGACCATATATATAGGGGCCAAGCCAGTCCAAAAAATATTTCAAACACCCTCCTATTAGTGAAAAAGTAACCTATTTTTGGCCAATATATGTGGTTTTGTTTGAATTGTCAAAACTAATGGTGTTAGTTGAATATATTTATTATTTCGGTTACCAAAAATTGTATTGATAACTACAACTTTCGAATTCCCATATAGTTAGGGTTTGTAGTTAGGCTGGTAGAATAATGTATTGAATGAAGATTATATTCCAACCATATACTGAAATGATACACAAAAAAATTACACTTATAACAAAATAGAAATTTGATTTCATTAATAACATAAAATAAACGTACACATTACATAACTGGATGAAAATTAAATAAAATCTAATAAAAGTGAAAAAATAACACAAATATGGGTTTGCCACAAACATAACCTAAAAATTAGTTAATTTCAACCGGATCTTGGGGAGTTCCTTGTCCTTTCACTTGCACTTTGAAGACAACAAATAATTGTGCAATTTCAACCAACTCAAATTTAATTACCGCTTGATATCATTATTCATCATAAAACATTTCTAGCCGTCTTTGAGACATCTTCGTTCACCAATGTTGATTCCCATAAAAAAACTCGATGTCACCATATTGAAGAACCAAGGTGCTATGTGATTCAGGAATGTGCTCGTATAGTCGTTTTGGAATATGCTGAAAACAAAAAAAAAGAATTGTTTAAGATTTTAATACAACCAAATCTGTTTGTTTGGAAAAATCTGTTTGTTTGAAATTTTAATACAAACAGATTTGGTTGTTTGAAACTTAATATTTTTCAAAACCAAATCGAAACACAAAAGATTTCATTTATGCCTCTTTTCCAAAACCAAAACGAAACATCACCTATTTCATTTCTTTTTTTGTTTTTTGTGAAGAGAAAAATATTATTAATCATCCCAACCAAACCTGATTACATTTGAAATTTTTTGGTTCGTTTTTGCTTCTTTTCCAAAACTATTTTCGAAAAACACAAGAATCTTTTGAATTTTGGAATCGAAAAGCAGATATTCGAAAACAAATTTTTTAAAAAAAACTCATTTACCATATAATCTTGCTTAATGTATGAATCTTTCCAAAGCACTTCAAATGCTGGATTTTTATCTTCGTCGTTATCATCAGAAGAGTAATCGGATGGGGATCATTTGGTAGCGCTGGGAGATGGGTCCATGGTTGGTTTCTAGGGTTTGTGTAAGAGTGAGGGTATTAAAATATTTTATGTATGTGTGAATGTGTGTGAATGTATATATATATATATATATATATA
>MDKJ01132395.1:0-52248 GCA_005239525.1 Nicotiana knightiana | reverse complement strand
TGCTTCAGATCTCCAACGAGCGGCATATTCACGGAAAGTTTTAGTGGGCTTCTTTTTAAGGTTATGGATGTAGAACACGTTTGGTGCATTCTCTGTATTGAACCTGAACCGGTTCATGAAGTCTGATGCCATACTTACCCAGTCGGACCACTTCTTAGGGTTTTGGCTGATGTACCAAGATAAAGCATCTCCTGTGAGGCTCCTCATGAACAATTTTATGCGAATCTTCTCGTCTCTTCCTACTCCAACCAATTTATCACAATAGGTCCTCAGATGGACCCTGGGATCACCTGTACCATCGAACATTTCGAACTTAGGAGGTTTGTAACCCTCCAGTAGTTCAACATCGGGTTGTATGCAGAGATCTTCGTAGTTCAACCCTTCGACTCCCTTGCTTCCTTCAACGCCCTGAACTCGACTAGTCAGCTTCTTGAGTTCCTCGGCCAAATTCTTAATGAGCATATCCTTCTCACTGGATTCAGGTGTATAAGAAATGTGTTGGGTGGAGTGAGGTAGAGTCTCCACGTATATGGGGTTGTTTTGATGACCTGGTGTTTGATCATAGAGGTGGTCACTTGTGGAGTCTTGTGGTTCGAGGATAATTAGCGGGGTATTTATTGGAGCGTGAAAACTGTTGTGCTGATGTTGTGGCGGGATAATTTGTTTTTTCAGTGGAGTTGTATGATGACGAGTTGCGGGAGGGTTCTGTTTTGTTTGGGTTGTTCTGAGGAGGTATGGATTTTGAATGACATCTGGTACACTGAGTGAGAAGGATAAATTTGCCAAGTTCAAGACATGCTCAAGCTCCCCTTGGAGTTTCAACAACCTTTGCTAGAGTTGTGACATAGCATCATTCTGAACCTGATTACCTTGATCTGTTCGTTCCACTAGCGTTTTGTTTTCCTGTCTGATGTTGTCCAAATCTTCCATTTTTCCTTTGCCTTTGCCTTTAAGTGGACTAGGAGGAGGATGAGGTGGAGGTCCCCTGGATCTTGTGTGATATGATGATGATGCCAGAATGTACGAACCAAACTTTGGGGAGGGGAATAATCAAAAGAGAAACGAAAACAAAAATATAAAGTAGCCAAGTCAGTGAAGATCATGAGAAAATATTGCAGTATTTAAAAACATAGTGCGGGAATAAAAGCGTGTCCTATGGGAGCCTCGTTGTGTCCGAGGTAGGCCTAGCGACAAGTTGATTTTGGAGAATTTAGATGCAAAATGCCTCATTTCATTAATGTAAAATAGTCGAGTCCAAAACGACACTAAAATAATGAGCAGGAAATAAAGTCACTAATGGAACTTGGCCTTATTACATTGGTAAAAGCAATTAAAAAAGGTAACCTAGACTACTTAGTCCCCAAAGGACCTTCCCCAGGCTTGGTCTTCTTGGTTCTGTCAATCAGGTTCCCCAGGTCGTGCATGAACAACAGTAGGTATACCCTTGCTATATTCCCTCCTTCATTTCCCTCAGCATTCTGGCAGTCGGCGACCCTTTTCCTTGTCTTTGCTTCTAGCTCCATCAGACCCTGCTCCAAATATTCCAACCTTTCACTAGCTTTGATGGCCCTTTCTTTCCATTCATCGATCAATTCCATATTAGTCTTGTGTTGCTCCAGATGCTCGGCCTCGGACTCACAAAGCCTTTTGTGCAGATTATTGTATTTCACCTGAGCCTCAGCCGCTTCGTCTATGACCCTGTTTCTGCTGATGCCTGGCTCAACTATCCCTGCTATGCTGTCTTCCAACCATGATAGGTAGAAGCGTACATGCCCTGCATGGTATCTATCGGGCTCGATGGTGTACTTTTCTATGATAACCTTGAGATGTCACAGATGCTGAGCTTCACATTTGTACGGGATATCATCGTCCTGAAAATCTGCCCTGTAATGACTCATTTTGGAAACCTACGGTATAACTTGCTTTCTACCCGCATGTCTCAGGACCCTGATGGGAACATATGGATATATGCCCCTTAAACCAATCAAAACCAGATGCGGAGCATCCCTCGATCTGATGATGAATTCGCTGGTAGGGAACCATTCGAACATCCATTGAACCTGCTCCTCGCTCAAATTATCAAAAAACTGCGCCTATTCTGTAGCATTTTCCGGTTGAGCAAACCTATCAGAGATGTAGGTCATCCTCTTAGGGTGGTGGAAGCTATATGATCATTCCACGCCCTTCGTGGAAATTCTTGACGATAGTGGCCTCTCTAGAGATGCTGTAATAACCAAACCTGTAGTAGAAGATTGCAACCCTCAAAGTGTTTGGCCCCCTTCTGGCAGTGGTCCAAGGCTCGGTATATGTCAGCTATGATCATAGGGACAATGGTATATGTTTGCCCTTCCATCCCTTCCATTAAGGTTTTGGCTACCATAGCCAGTCTAGTGTTAATCCGGTCTTCTTTTCTTGGAAACACCATCAGACCCAAGAAGCAAACGATGGACACGAAAACCCTATGGTGAATGTGACCTAAGGAAGTAATAGAGAACTCGTCGTGGAAGATACGATAGGATTTGCTTTGGGTGTATCGTTCATAGAGATAATCAAAAGGTATGTAGGAATCTGTCAGGCACTCTAAACCATCGTTCTTCTTTAAACCCATCATTTTTAGGAACCCCCTAGCGGCACGGTTCTCCGGTACGAATAAACCTAAACTATCCCAATGTAATCCCGCAAAGCCCCCTATCTCCTACAAGAGGGGGGTCATTTCTATGTTGCCAAAACGGAACACAGACCTTTCTCTGTCCCAGAACATAGTGGCTGCTTCGATTAACATGTTGTTTGGTTGAATATCCAATAAAGAGGGAAATTTCCCGAGGACCCTCTTCACATGATCTTTGTCAATGGGTGAGAGGTCTTCCCACCAATCCAGCAATAGTGGTGGTATTCTTTGGACCATACCGAACTTGGGGACTTCATGCCTCATTTTCTGCAAAATAGATAGGTTAGACCCTTACCCCCGCTAGACTCGACTATTTATACACTTATGATTAGCATGTAAGCATTTAGTTCTCCAAATAAATGCACAGAATGCGACTGCGTCCGTTAGGATTATGAAAAACCCGGTGGACTTTTGGATAAGGCTGTCTTAAAGGGTTATTGTGCGGACGAGACGCTAACCCGGCTAGGTTTGACCATGATGCATGCACAATATAACAAAGTAAGCTTTCTATGGGGTTTTAGACTGGTACCCTCAAGCGGACGACTTGAGGGGGAAAGGCACGGAACCGTCGACTGCACTGCTGATCGACTAGTTTTACCGTAAATAAGCCTTTCTGAATTGAGGGGTGGTATAAAATGGAAGGGCACAAATACTCATCAAGCGTTACTATAGGATTTGAATAGGAACGAGTGGAATATGATGTTGATCATTATTATTCAACAATAAATGAGCAATAAAAGCATGTTGTCATGTATTTACACGTTATGAAATCGGTAAATACAACAGTTATAATTGAAAAAGCAGTTATGAAGAAAAACAAAAAGAAGCATGTCAGTTTTGATTCTGAAAGGAATAAATACTTGAAAGAGATAATCAATTAATGGCTCATAAAGGGGGGAAAGGGAAAGGTCGCAAGTATTAACAAATTAAAGACAAGTTCACAAAGCAGTTTGAAATGGTAAAATCCTAGAGCGTCCTCAGTAGAGTCGCCATGCTGTCGCTCCCCCCTCTTCAGGTCGGTTAGGGTATTCGACATTATTGAGACAACTCGTTTCCTTTTGGGAAAGGGATAAGGAATTGAAGAGTCGCCACCTAACGATTTTAAGGTGCGTTAGGGCACCTACTAAAGGTTATTTATAAACACAAATTAGATAACCAGAGATAGGGTAAGGGCTTGGAATTACTTCAAGGGGAAGGTGTTAGCCACCCCTTAAAGTCCAAAACTGTGGTTCCAGGCCAAATGAGCTTTGTGGATTTTAAAACAGTTAGCACATAAGCAAACAAAACATATAGGTAAACAGATAAAGATTTTGGGAAGATTCGCAATCTAAGCACACATATGTGCTAATTTTAAAAGATTTAAAGCCTAAAAATACATATACGAGGTTTGAAAGAGTTCTGATCTAAACACACATATGTAAGGGATAGGGGGTCCTAGGTCGTTTATCCTATAGGATCACACCGGTACAATGCCCGGTAATCACTCCTCAGAAGAGGGGCTACACGTTGCATTAGTGCACTGGTCATCATATCCATATCTACCCTTCCCCACTCCTTAGCGGTTATTAAAGCGAGTGCTGTTTAACGATCTCTATGCGTGCTATTACACGTCCCTTCTTAATGGCCCTGGAGGAATTTAGGACTCTACCTATAGGCAGTTCTAGACAGACCCCTAAGGTTGAAAGGAGAAAGTACTAGGCGACAGACAAGAACAGATAGGATTTGAACAGATAAAACAGGAAAAAAAAATTAAGAGGCTCAGATTTACCTCCACAGATAATGCACATAAGCATCATGTCTCAAACAAAAACAAGGGCAGTATTATTAAGCAGGATCCAAAAAATGATGTCTAAGTGAAAATCAGAACACAGAAGATATGCACCTTTAATTTTATAAACACAAAAGCATGACCTAATTAGTTTTCCTATTGAGTTTAAATCATGTTAACCCTTAAGCAGTAAACACAAAGAAACAGTCTTCCAATTTTTAAAGAGATTAATTAGTTAAGGCTTTCCTAGACGTGGGATTGTGCATAATAACTACCAGAATTGTTAAAAAATAGTTCAGAAGTTGTTTTACCTAAAAGCATGTTGTTCTAGGTGTTGCAAAATACATGGATTATCACCAGTTTATTTAAAACAAGATGATCAAATATGAGACCGTCTTATGTCCTTTTCATGCATCACTAGTTTAACTAAGTGTGACTGGGCGAGATCCTAAAGCATGATTTTTAAATGCACAGGAAGTTACAGCATAATTTCAGGATGTGCAGGAGCAACATTTTTATGTTGATGCTATTATTTAGTCTAGAAGCAGGATTTCTAAGTGATAAATAGGGTCAAATGAGATGCTGAAGCAGTAAACCTAAAACATGATATCTAATGCATGACATGCTTAGAATGTATTGGTCCTAAACATGGATTCTAATGCACATATAGGAAATGTAAACCTAAGGCATGGTTTCTACCCCTTAATATTGATAACATATATATCTACCCTTCCCTTTTCATAACCATAATTGAGTAAGTGCAGGGTGGAAGGGCCAGCCCCAGTGCATCAGAGTTCAGAGGGATCTCATAGGAATCCCAAGGCAGTCATACACTGGAGGGGCGGAGCCTAAGGACCTAAGAGTAGAGTGAGAGTGTTTGACATAGTTTTGAAAAGGTTTTAATAGAAAAGGCAGCGTTTGGAAAAGATTGTTGAAATAGTTTTATAAAATAGGAGAGACATTTAGTAAAAAACAAAAGTTTGTTGACAAGAGTAGGACAATTAACAAACATTAGACTAATCATAGCACAAACAGATTCAGCACATTCAAATCATAGTCCTTCATACAGGGGTGATGGGAATTGGGGACACATAGAGCACATACTATACAGGATCATAGAAGTTATTGTAGGGTGTTTATGGGGATTAGGGGATAGCTAATGGTATCAACACAACATGAATTTCAGTATCAACACAAAATTAGACAACTTAGGATACCAATTGCTTTGCAAAGAAAGGTTCATGCTAGAAAATAGGTAAACATGAGATAAAGCAGATCATATTGGGACATACTACAAGGGGGTAGCATATTCACAAGCATACTGAGCCTAAATGAGAGTGGGACATAACATAATATGCTAGATGAACAATGATGTAGACATGTAAATTACATGTTGAACAACAAAACCATAGATAGAAACAAATCAGAAACATGATAAACTGAAGCAGTAACAGAAACATGTTGGTTTTGGGACATGAATTGAAATCAGAACATACCAATAAGGGATAGTAAACATAAAGTGAAGGATAAGAGAGCACAATAATTAGCCTTGGCTTGCAGTCAGCTAATTCAGAACAGTAGTAAGTAAGTAACAAAGAAAGAAAGAGAGCAGAAAAGATTTGAGTATGAGAAAGAGCTTTTTAAACTAATGTGTTCGTGTGTTGAGAGGTGAAACATGGGAGTTTATATAGTAGTTTAAGAGTAGGAAAAACAAGGTAAAAAGAAATCAGAAGCCAACAATTAAGGAAGTCACATAATTCAATCACATATGGAGTTCGTAATAGACTCCTTTAATCAAGGGCAATTGACCAAACGATAATAATCAGGGATTCAATTAAGGCAAGAAGTTCAAATCAAACCAAATAAGGGAGTTAGAATAGACTCCTTTAATTAAGGGAAATTGATCAAACGATAATAACAAGGGTCTGATTAAGGAAAGAATCCCAATCATACCCTGTAAAGGAATCACTAAGAATCCACAGTTATACAAGCAATTAAATAAGGCAGGGATGAATCAGTAAGGTTTTAAACAAGGAAACAAACGAGAATTATGCACATGAACTTTTTAACAGAGTGAATTAGTCAATCAAAATTTCACAGTAATACTGATTTCTGGGAAGAAAGATATCAACTTCCTCGAATAGAGAATGAGCTAAGTAAAATTTCAGAGACACATAGAAATTAATCCAGAAAATTGACTCAAAAACCCAAATAGAGATTAATTAGGGTAAAAATTACAAAGCAATGATCTAAGAAAAATCTTGTAGGTCAAATATACAGAGTGAATCAATACAACTAGTAACATTGAAAAACTCAAAAATTGAAGCAAAAAGAGAAACAATGCCACAAGTAACACGGAAAACCTAGAATCAAAGCAAAAACATAAGAAAAAATGAAGTTTTAGCATAAATCGACTAGGGTTTAGGCAAACTTAACATAAATCGGTCAAAAGCACACAAGAACAGAAGATTAAACATTCAAAATCAGAAAAATTTTGGAGAATATGATTTTCAGTAAACCCTAGTTTTAGGAAAACGGAAAATCACTTGAAAAACCAGGAAACTTTCAAGGAAACATGCGAGATAGGTTCGATTCATCTCAGATCTGTACAGATCTGAGAAGATCGAAGATAGAAATTAGGGTTTTGAGAAAATAATATAGAGACGAAGACGCAGCTTAGAAATCCATAGGTTTAGGCAAAAGTAAGAAGATCTTACTAGAGATCGAACCAGAACGGCCTGAAACAGGTAAGAAAAAGCCAAAGTCGTAAGTGGACTGACCCTGGTCCCTTGAGGAGTTTAGAGACAAGCAATACCGGCGTAAGAGAGCTATGAGAGGCCTGAGGGTGGTGAGGAATCACCATGGGTTACGACAAATGAGAGGCGGCGAGGTGAGAGATAGGGTTAGGATTAAAGAGGATTTGGAGAGGAGAGTGAAGTGTGACGGCGGAGAGGGTGAGTGAAATGAGAGGGTTTGGGGAAGGGGGGTCGTTTAGGTTTAATTATGGTAAGGGGGATCTGGACCGTTGATAAAAAAATGATCAACGGTCAGGATTTAACAAGAATTTGGGTCGGGTTAGGTAGGGGTTTGGGCTTGGGTTATATATATATATATATATATATATATATCAAACTAGAGTAAATTGTGGATAAAATACTAGACATACTCCCTCCGGTCCAAAATAAGTAATTTTTTGGATATTTTTAAAAATTAAGAAATTCATCTTTTAACATTAAATAACAATGAAATTGACCATATTAACCTTTACTATTTCACATAAACACTCTTAACACGTACTCCAACACTATTTACTCCAAAGGTAATGTAGGAATAAAATAATTCATTCATTCTTGAAATCTGAAAAAATCACTTATTTTGAACCAAAAAATCACATATTTTGGACCGGAGGGAATACCAAATAGAAGCAATCATAACCAAAAAACTCTTTTGTGCAAACGTGACGAGGTTACAGGCAAACTGTTAGTTTGACTGGAATCTCAATGTCTTCCTCCGTTTCAATTTATGTGAACATGTTTGACTGGATATAGGGTTTAAGAAAAAATGAAGACTTTTGATATTTGTGGATCTAAATAAGTCAAAAAGGGGCCCAAAATATTTGTGTGGTTATAAAAGCTTTTCATTAAGAGTAAAATTATAAGTTTAAGTAAAAAATTATTACCAAATTTAGAAAGGAGTCATTCTTTTAGGTATGGACTACAAAAAAAATTGATTCACATAAATTGGAACAGAGGAAATAATTGTTACTTCCTCTTTGCTATACAATATACTTTTTGAAAAAAAATAAAAATTGCAGGTTAAATTTTTTTTCCGGTATAATTCAAGTGTAAGTTTCAAAATTTGTCGTGTAATTAATATCTTTATTCTTGTACTATCCATTTTTTGGTCGGAAAAGAGTCCTCAAATTTAGTCAACATTTTCGACAAATCGAAACTTGAAATCATATGGCTTTTGTTCAAATCCAATTTGGAGTACTTTAAAAGATTCTTTTATCTTAAGTTTGAAATAAGACTTCATTTTATTTTAGTAGAGAGTATAAGACTTCATTTAATTTTAGTAGAGTATTTGATTAAACAAGAAACTTCAGAAGTTATTTTGAACTATAACTGTATACATGTAAACTCGGGGTCACCATATATCCCGAGTTATCGGTGAGTCAAACGAAGTAAGAAGTATGAATGTATGAGATAGAGATCGAATTTGAGAACTCTTTAAATCGAGGCTGGACTGGGGTGCTCACCACCAGGCCTGGCAAAACAACACCTCTGAACTCGGAACGAGCTCCAAGACCTCAGAAAGCACTACAAACGGTTGCACACGACTAACAGAGGGCTATGATATCCGCATCCAACCGGATATCACGGTGCGGATCTTGTTTGATGTTGGTAGCGTATCAGTGATTGATGTACAAGGAGGATTTTTATCTTTTTTAGAATTGTACTAAAGGTAAAATTCTCCTACTATATAAAGGGGAAGTTTCTTATTCAATAGACACATTGTAACACGAATATCAAGACAAGTCAAACTTATTTCTCTGCTTCTAGATATTGAAAGGTTCTTATTTTAAGCATAGGTCTTCATACACATTTGGATTCGAATCGAGGGTCCACTCGAGGGCAAAATACTGTTAAGCTTAAATTCGAGCCTGGACTCAACGTCATAACTGGTTTTGTTATTTATTTAATATTTAATTCGTTTATCTAACATTCTTGATTACTAGTGTTGAATCAATCCATATATCCTTAAAACTGCATACAAATTTAATTGTTATTTGTTTTAAGGGTACACAGTTTGACGCCTACTGTAGGACTAAGGATAATAATAGTGGTTTGATTCAAATCTCCATAACACACTATATTTTACACTTGTTTTAAGGTCTCAATTTCAAGTGAGTTTAAAAATGTCAAGTTTTCAGTCTGCTCACTTGAACGTTGAGGCTGAGTCTGGCCATCATGGAGAAAACAACAATCTAGTGCCTAGCAATGAGGTGCCCCCTGTTGATCCGAACGGAGTCCTAGTTGCGGATCCATTCGATGCTAACTCGCAGATGGCCATCGATGCCAACCTGCCCACCAACCTCGAGAACAACGTTCGCGGAGGAGCCCGACCAACGGCTCGAGGAGATGAAAGTGAAGGCGACAAGGCCAGTCTACGATTGATCTTCGAAATTTTGCAGGCTCAACAAGCAGCGATAGCACAAATGAAAATAAAATCCATGATCCAACAGATTTGAGCCCAAACCATCCCAAGAAAACACCCAAAGAATCAGTAGATCACCGAAAGGCCGGGTGAAACTCAACCTGGTCTCAGCCCAATTTTAGCCCCGAAGTAATGAAAATTCTTGAAGTATTAACGAAATGGGTAGAATCTGGTGAAAAGAAAACTGAGGCAATCGACAAGAAGGTGGAGACATATAATTCCTGAGTGGATCAAATCCCAGGAGCGCCCCCAATATTAAAAGGCCCGGACTCCAAGAAATTTGTCCGAAAGCCTTTTCCTCCGAGTGCAGCACCAAAGCCAATCTCGAAGAGGTTGCGTATGCCCAATATTATAAAATATAATGGAACCACATATCCGAATGAGCATGTGACCTCCTATGCATGCGCCATCAAAGGTAACGACTAGGAAGACAACGAAATCGAGTCAATGTTATTAAAGAAGGTCGGTGAAACTCCGTCAAAAAGAGTAATGATATGGTACCACAACCTATCCCCAAATTCTATTGATTCGTTCACTATGCTCATGGATGCTTTTGTAAAAGCTCATGCCGGGGCCATTAAGGTTGAGGCCAGAAAATTGGACCTTTTGAAGTTTAAGCAAAGGGATAACTAGATGCTCTGGGTGTTCGTGTCAAGGTTTTAAATGGAACAAATGAATTTGCCTCCGGTTGCGGACTATTGGGTCATTCAGTCATTCACTCAAGGATTTAACTCTCGAAGTTCCTTGGCTTTCCAGCAGCTGAAATAAAATTTGGTAGAGTATCCGGTGGTAACTTGGGTCGACGTCCACAACAGGTACCAGTCTGATCCTACCTAGAGAGATCCTAACGTGATGTGTAAGTATCATCGCACTCATGGCCACAGGACTGAGCACTGCCGACAATTGAGAGAAGAAGTTGCCTGGTTGTTTAATAACGGGAACCTCCGAGATTTTTTGAGTGATCGATCTAAAAACCACTTCAGGAACAGGGACTCCAACAAACGGATCGAACAAGAAGAACCTCTGCACGTCATAAACATGATCATTGGAGGGGTCGATGTCCCCCAGGGAATGATGATAAAGCACACTAAAGTATCCATCACGAAGGAAAAATGCACCCGAAATTATGTGCCGAAGGGAACCATTTCGTTTAGCGATGAGGATTCCAAGGGCATCGTACAACCTCATAATGATGCACTGATGATATCCGTACTTATCAATAAATCTCGAGTTAAACGCGTGTTGATTAATCCATGCAGCTCGCCAACATTATTACATTGAGGGTCATAGAGCAGTTGGGGTTACAAGATCAAACAGTGTCGCCGGTCCGGGTGTTGAACGAATTTAACATGGAATGCGAAACTACTAAAGGAGAAATAACCCTTCCAGTAAATACCACCAGGAAGATTCAAGATAAAAAATTCTATGTGATTGAAGGGGACATGAGGTATAACGCCTTATTCAGAAGGCCATGGGTTCATTACATGAGGGCAGTACCCGCAACATTAGACCAGGCACTGAGGTTCCCTGCACTAGGAGGAATCAAGACGGTCTATAGAGAGTAGCCAGTCGCAAAAGAAATATTCGCAGTCGACGAGGTGATCCCACTGCATGTGGTCTCAACATCAAAGAACACCGAGCCACCAAGAAGGAAGAATTTAAATAGTAATCACTGATGTCGACCCCGATCGAACCAGAAGATCGAGGAGTAGGCGAGGAGGATGATTATGGAGTTCCTAGGTCGCTCATTGCTCCCGATGATTCTGATGCCACCAAATCGACGGTTGAGTAGGTGGAGCAAGTCATATTGATCGCACACTTACCCGATCGGAAGGTATACCTGGGCACAGGTTAACTCCCGAACTCAAGAAATAATTCATTGAATTTCTTATAGCTAACATAGATTGTTTCGCTTGGTCCCATCTTGACATGACAGGGATCCCACAGGAGGTAACCACTCATAGGATGAGTTTGGACCCGAAGTTCCATCCGGTTAAGTAAAAAAAGAGACCACATTCCGAGGTCAAGCACCCATTCATCAAGGACGAGGTATCTAAATTCCTTAAAATAGGATCCATTCGTGATGTTAAGTACCCTGACTGGTTAGCCAACGTAGTGGTACTACCTAAGAAAGGAAATAAGCTAAGAATGTGTATAGATTATAAAGATCCGAACAAGGCATGCCCTACGGATTTTTTTCCTTTTCCTAACATCGATCAGATGATCGATGCAATGGCCGGGCACGAGATACTCAGTTTTCTCTATGCCTATTTGGGGTACAACCAAATTCGGATGGACCAAGTGATCAAGAAAAAAACTTCCTTTATCACTAAATTTGGCACCTATTGCTATAACATAATGCCATTCAGATAAAAGAACATCGGTTCCACCTATCAACGCCTAGTAAACCGTATGTTCGAACAACAAATAGGAAAATCAATGGAAGTTTATATTGATGACATATTAATCAAGTCCCTGCAAGCAGAGGACCATTTGAAACATTTGCAGGAAACCAATCGAGGTATCCAATCTAGGGATCAAGATCAATCCCAACAAAATTAAAGCCATAGAAGACATTACCATGGTGGACAACGTCAAGGCCGTTTAGAGGCTGACTGGGCGTATAGCCACACTGGGCAGGTTCATATCAAGGTCCTAGGACAAAAGCCATCAGTTCTTCTCACTGTTGAGGAAGAAGAATAATTTTTTGTGGACCCCAGAATGCCAACAAGCTTTGGAAGAACTCAAACGGTACCTCTCGAGTACCCCCCTGCTCCATATAATGAAGACAAATTAACATATGTACCTTTACTTGGTGGTTTCCGAGGTGACGATAAGTGGAGTCTTAGTTCGGGAAGGGGAAGGTACACAATTCCCTATTTACTATGTCAGTAGGACTCTAGGCGAGGAGGAAACAAGGTATCCTCAACTGGAAATATTGGCGCTCCATTTTCTAAGCGCCTCCAGAAAGATAAAACTATACTTTCAATGTCACCACATATGTGTCGTAATCTTTTACCAAGTGAGGAAAACCATGCACAAGCTCGAGCTCTCAGGCAGGTTAGCCAAATAGGTCGTCAAAATCAGCGGGTACGATATTGTGTATCGACCCCAAACCACCAAAATATCTTAAATTTTGGCAGACTTCATGGCCGACTTTATGCCATCCTTAGTGACCGAAGTCAAAATAGAATTATTGTTAGCCTCGGGGACTACCTCAGGAATTTGGACCCTTTTTACGAATGGTACCTCGAACGCAAAGGGGTCTGGGCTCGACATCGTGCTGAAACTTCCTAAGGGAAATGTAGTTAGGATGCCTATTAGAACTGTGAAATTGAATAACAATGAGGCCATGATTACATGTCTCAAATGGGCTAAAATCCTTGGGGCCGAGGTGGTCGAAGCTAAGTGCGATTCCCTCATCGTGGTAAATCAAGTTAATAGGATGTTTGAAGTGAAAGAGGAACAAATGAGAAGGTATTTAGACAAGTTACAGGTAACACTGCATCAATTCAAGGAATGGGCCCTACAACACGTGCCCCGAGATAAAAATAGTGAGGCTGATGATCTGGCTAACTTGGGGTCATCAGTTGATAACGATGAATTCAGCTTGGGAACAGTCGTACAGCTCATGAAGTTGGTGATAGAAGAAGGCCATGCCGAAGTAAACTCGACGAGTTTAACCTGGGATTGGAGTAACAAGTACATAGACTACTTAAGAACTAGTAAATTACCCTCGGATCCCAAAGAATCGAGAGCCCTACGTACTAAGGCTGCCATATTTAGCTTTGTCAAAGGGACATTGTTCAGAAGAATGTTCGATGGCCCGTTAGGAGATGCTTGGGGCTGGGAGATACTGAGTAAACCTAGAGAGAAATTCATGAAGGAACTTGTGGAAACCATTCGGGGGGAGAATCTTTGGTTCGGAAATTAATCAGCGGCGGCTATTATTGGACCGAAATGGAGAAGGATGCGAAGGACTTCATACGAAAATGGGACGACTTCCAGAGACATGCACCGATGATTGATCCACGTCCAATCCACACTCAATAGTGAGTGAAAACGGTCATTGGAAGAATAGTACCCAACAAGAGTCAGGGTCGATTCCCATAGGGAGTTTAATATGGGTGTCTGAGTATACACTTGTTGAGAGCAAATGAAATAACTAAATTGCGCTTCCAAACAAGGAATTTTGTTTTCTACTTCTAAATTAACTATAAGAATTATAAACTGAAGAGAAGAAACCAGAAGGCGAGTGATTGTTTTTGTTGTTTTTTACCAAATGGTTAAAAAGACTAGGGATATGACCTTCACCTAGGTGTTCGCCTAATGATTTAAGTACGTTAATACTTTTTTTATTGATCGGGGTTTATTATAGCTCTCAAATCTTAGTTACCCACACAATAACTCTCGGTCAAAAAGTGATTTTGCCCAATTTGGATTTCTCAAGCCCAAATGGGTATCAAGCTAAATAGTTGATATGAGCTAAAGTCAGGTTTTCCTTATCTCTAGTTCAAACCCTTTAATTAGGCTAATCAAATCCTAAATTAGCACAAATTCTTGTTAATCAAGCTTTCCTAGACTAGGTCTCTCTTTCTTAAATAAAGACCAAGTCAAAAAGGCATGAATCAATGTTTGCAACCATCATTTCTAAAATTAAAGCCTAAACAAGACTAAATAATCAACACCCAATCATAAACAAACATTAGATTAAATACCCAAAAGGTACACACTAGGGTTGGGCCACAACCCTAGTAAAAGTATAGCTACGCATAGTAGAAAATGAAGAAAACAAAGAAGAAATACTAATTAAACTCATAATATAAGATTAAAATGATAAACTATGATGTTTTAATCCCAAAACGATTACAAATTTCCTAAAATGGAAAATTACAATGGCTATAGCTGGTTGAACTTCAAAATTTGACCTAAAAAGTGATTCCCGTCAATTTATAGTGGCCCAAAACTTGCTAACAAAAATACCATTCAGGAGGTTATGCGGCCGCACAATTCCATGTGCGATCCGCATATTGCTTGGTCTTGGAAAGAGATGGATTCTACAACCGCACAATTCTTGTGTGGTCCATTCTTCAAGCAAGGTTCAGTCTTGGTCATTTGCACACTCTCTAAACATTTTGAATTCTTGATTGTGAGAGCCATGTTTTGCGGCCACACAATTCATGTGCGGTCCACAGTTCTACTTAAAGCCTGCTGGGCTTCTTCACCAGTTTTGCAGCCGCAGAAATACATAGGCTTGCCCTTCATGTAGATCACCACTATTGTAAGCTCACTCGGTTCGAAATCAAGTATGACTTCTTTTGGGTTGTAATGAAGGCTTTTGGATTAGGGTAGGATACCATATGGGTAAGTGGTTACACCTTTTTTTAAGCACTCCACATTTTCATTTCCCGTCTCATAATTACCAATATTTAGTGGCATTTTCTTTTTATTGGGTTCTAGAGAGACTTGACATCACTCTTTCTTGTTCATTTCACTCTTTTCCCCCTTTGATGCTCATGTTAGGGATCATTACCTCTTTTTGAATCGATTAACCCTTCCACTTATTTTCTTTTTTGCCTTTTTCTTTGTGTTCTCTCTCTTTTCTTGCCTTCTCTTTTCATATAGATCATTTCTTTTCTCTTGTTGTTCCTTCATACATTTTTCAAATTCCTTGTATCTCCTCCAAACTTATCTTTAAGCCACTGATTTCATAAGAGTGTTAAGGAAAGTCCGGGTGCAAAGAGAGGATCATGACAAACGGATAAAGGCTTATAACATGGTTATCAAATGAGAAAGTAAAGGAGCTCAAAGGGGGTTGACTAGGGATAACAACATTAGTTGTCAATAGATAGCTCAAGCGGGCCAAGGAAATCCTACAATTACTTCTCAAACCAAGCAAAACTTAGGATTTCTCCTTAAAGCACATTCAGACCAAGTTCTATACCATTCGTACGGATATTTGGACTAAATAATTTATCTCACCCCTCACGCAACTGAATCATAAAAGAGGATAGAGTCGAGAGCCTACAACAACCACACTTAAGTTTAAAGATCACTATGGCCCAATAAACCACTCAATGATTGCCAAAGTCAACTCATGAGTCTCAAAGTCACTAACTAGAGCTATTTTCTTTCAAAAACCTTGTCTCTAACGATAAGCACGTAGTTAAGTGTGTTGGTGCCAAATGAAGCATGAATAACTCTTTTTCAAAAATTACTTGATTAGGCCTTTTATTCATTATTACTACTATTATTATTACCTAAACACAAAAATGGACTCATTCTCTTAAGAAGGTTGTCACGCTATCCATTGTTGGGACGAGTCACCCGATTCACACAAAAACTACCTTTGGAAAGAAACGTGGCGTTTAGAAAACCAAAGGCTTATTAACTACTAAAGCATAAAATGAAACCACTAACAAAACAAGAACTAAAGTGGAAAACTAAAGAAGCTAATGAACAATAACAACTAAAGATAGATAAATATAAATAAGAAAAGGAATATAATCATCAAATTATTACAGTCCAAATATATTCAAAATTAATGTATCAAATTAACTCCCCCCCCCCCCCCCCTCCCCTCAAATAAAAGTAAGCATTATCCTCAAATTCTTAGAAAAATAAGATTTAAAGAAGTATCCTTGCACATCTCAGTGTCCCATCAATATTTATTCCCTGAGGATCAGTCAACTATATCTCATCATCTCAAATCTAGGCGTGCCCGGAGTGGTGAACATAGCACGCGCTGCCTCAGTTGTGTCGGCAACAAGGTCTGGCTCCTCAGACTGGCCAACTGGTGCTACTGGTGCAGATGGTGCTGATGGATCTGGGACAGACTGGTGGGGGTCAAGTAGCATATCAAAAGGTAGGTCCCCAGTTGTAGCAAGTCTAGTCACCACCTTTCTGAGCTTTTCCACTGATTTCTTGCTTGTCCCGGACTTCCTCATCTTCTTCACTTCCTTTCCCAGCTCCTCAATAACTGATCCGTGTTGCACCAAGGTGTCCATGATCGGTAGACAAGCTTAGAAAAAAGGTGACTAGACTTGCTATAACTGGGGACCTACCTTTTGATATGCTACTTGACCCCCACCAGTCCGTTCCAGATCCATAATTGATATGTGCTGCACCAAGGTGTCCATGATCGTCTTCTGGTTGTCCAGAATCTTCTTGAGCGTCTCATCAACTTCAGAGGGGGAATGTGGTGCCTGTTTAATGGACTGTGTTGCAGCAATACTAGATAAGTCAGAAAACTTTGAAGTAGTTGTCTGCATCTAGTTGTTAAGACTCGCCAATATCTGGGAGACTCGCAGAGCAGATAATGGAGCTATGGGCATAGGCACTAGCCTTAAAGATGGAGCAGGGGCTGCCCTAGGGGTTGTTGTAGGAGTCGAGAATGATGGCGGAGGCAGAGTGATCCACGTCCAATCTGCACTCAATAGTGAGTAGAAACGGTCGTCGGAAGGATAGTACCCAACAAGAGTCGGGGTCGATTTCCTTAGGGAGTTACTATAGGTGTTAGGAATATACATATGACGAAAGAAATGGAACAAAAAATTTGCGCTTCCAAACAAAAAGGTTTTGATTTCTAACTCTAGTTTTACTCTAGCAATTATAAGGTAAGAAAAGAAACTAGAAGTGAATGATTGTTTTTGGTGTTTTTCCAAATAGTTAAAAAGCCTAGGCATGTGACAGTAACTTAGTTGTTCGCCTAATGAGTTAAATATGTCAACATTTGTTTTGTTAATTGGGGTGTATTATAGTTCTCAATTGTATATTACCCACTCAATACCTCTTGGTCATAGAGTGATTTTTCCCAATTTGGATTTCTCAAGCCCAAATGGGTATCAAACTAAATAGTTGATATGAGCTCAAGTCGGGTTCTCACTATCTGTAGTTTGAACCCGTTAATTTAGCTAATCAGACCCTCAATTAGCCCAATTTCTTGTTAGCCAAGTTATCCTAGACTTGGTCCCTCTTTCTCAAGTAGAAACCAAGTAAAAAATGCACGAATCACTATTTGTAACTATTAATTCTAAAATTAAAGCATAAACTAAGCTAAATAATCAACACCCAATCATAAACAATCATTAAATTAAATACCCATAAGGTTTACGCACTAGGGTTGGGTCACAATCCTAGTAAGAATCTAGTTACTCATAGTGAGAAATGAAAAAGACAAAGAAGAAATGCTATTAAACTCATAATCTAAGATTAAGATGATAAAATATGATATTTGAATCATAAAATAGTCACGAACTCCCTAAAATAGCAAAATATAACAGCTACAACAACTCAAACTTCGAAACTTGACCTAAAAATATGAATCTTGTCTATTTATAATGGCCCAAAATTTGCTGAAAAATGCCCCTCGGGAGGTTCTACGGCCTCACAATTCAATGTGCGGTCCGCAGATTTCTTCAGCTGGCAGGGTCTTGGATTCTACAGCCGTACAATTCTGGTCTGCGACTGCAAAGCATCTTCTGCGACCTCATAATTCTTGTGCGGTCCGCTCTGCAAGAAAGGCTTAAGTCATGGTCATTTGCACACTCTCTGAAATTTGAATCATTTGTCAGTGCAAACCTTGTTTTGCATCATCACAATTCATGTGTGGTCTACACATCAGCTAAAACTCTGTTGGGCTTTTTCACTTGTTCTACGGCCGTAGAAATCCTTATGCGGACCACAATTCTTAAGTTCTTTGCCCCGTCTTGCCTTGTGAGTCGGAACACTCCTTTCTTAGTCAAATTTCATCATGGGAGCTCAAACTTCCATTATTCCTATAATTTTCACACTTTCATTAGTTTCAAGAACATCAATCCATACTTTCAGACTAAAACAAAAGCAAAAAGGTGCTATAAGTAGTCAAAATCCACACTTATCAACTCCCCCAAACTTAATTCTTTGCTTGTCCTCAAGAAAATAAATTAGTTCCCGCCTCCTTTGAGTTAAGGGTCATTTCAGCGAGTCAAAGATGAGCCATTCACACATCGGTAAGGACTAACAATTACCCACACTACTCATGCATTATCAACAAGGTGACAAGTCAAATATTCATGCACATATAGTTCTAGTGTGACATTTGAGCTTCAAGAATTGGCTTTACTCATCAAGGACTCTTGTTCTATCATGTAGGTCATGGTTGAATCCAAAATCTTCCTCCTCTACTTTCCATTTGCCAAGCTCACTTAGGAAATTAGCACTCAATCCTATGATTCATGAAAGGTTCACTCATCTCTCACAAGAGAATGTCACAAGTACAACTTCAAGTTTCATATGCCCCTCATGCAGATCGCCACTAATGTAAGCTCACTCGGTTCGAAATAAGTAGGACTTCTTTCGGGTTGTAATGAAGGCTTTTGGGTCAGGGTAGGATACCATATATGGGTAAGTGGTTATACCTTTCCTTAAGCACTCCATATTTTCATTTCTCGGCTCACAATTACCATTTCTTAGAGGCATTTTATTTTCATTGGGGATTAGAGAGACTACTCTTTCTTGTTCATTTTATTCTTTTTCTTCCTTTTTGATTGCTCATGTTGGGGATCATTACCTCTTTTTGAAACCATTAACCCTTCCACTTATTCACCTATTTTTTGCATTTTTCATTTTGTTATTTTCTTTTCTTGCCTTCTCTTTTCATAGAGATCATTTATTTTGTCTTTTTGTGACTTGATACCTTTTTCAAATTCCTTATCTCTTCCCTCAAACTTATGCTTTAAGCCACTTATTTCACAAGAGTGTTAAGGAAAGTCTGGGTTCCAAGAGAAGGTCACGCTTATAACATGGTTATCAAATGAGAAAAGCTAGAGGCTCAAAGGGGTTGACTAGGGATAACGACATTGGTTGGCAATAGAAAACTCAAACGGGCCAAGGAAAGCCTATAATCACTTCTCAAACCAAGCAAAACTTAGGATTTTTCCTTGAAACACATTCGAGGCAAGTTCTAGACCATTAACACGGATACCTGGACGAGCAGTAATTCATCTCACCCCTCACACAACTAGATTGCAATAGAGGATAGAGTCAAGATCCTACAAAAACCACATTCAAGTTTAAAGATCACTATGGTCCAATAAACCACTCGATGATCACCAAAGTCAACTCAAGAGTCGCAATGTCACTAACTAGAGCTATTTCTTTCAAAAACCTCTTCTCTAACCATAAGCACGTAGTTAAGTGTGTTGGTACCAATTGAAGCATGATTAAATCTTCTTGAATGACTTGATTAGGGCTTTTTATTCATCATTCCTACTATTATTACCTAAACACAAAAACAGACTCATTCCCTTAAGAAGGTATGCATGCTATCTATCATTAGGACGAGTCACCCGGTCCACACAAAACAACCTTTGTAAAGAACCGTGGTGTTAAAAAGACCAAAAGCGTATTATCCACTAAAGCATAAAAAGAAGCTACTTACTTAACAAAACAAGAACTAATATAAAAAAAATTAAAGAAGCTAATGAGAAATAACTACTAAAGATAGAATAAATATACAAAAGAAGAGAGAGAGAGAGAGAGAGAGAGAGAGAGAGAGAGAGAGAAGATAGATCAATACAAATAGGAAAAGAGAGAGAATCATCAAATTATTATAGACCAATTATAACCAAAGTGTGCCAATATATCAAATAAAATCCACCCCCCCTCCCCGAATAAAAGTAAGCATTGTCCCCAATGCTTAGCAAAATAAGAGTAAAAGAGGAGAGGGTGAAGAAAACTCCCTAAGGATCCTTGTACATCTCAGTGTCCCCAGAAATGTCATCTCCCTCAGGGTTAGCCAACTGAATCTCCTCATCATCGAATATAGGCATGGTTGGGTTGTCTAACATCGCACGCACTGCCTCAGCAGTGTGGACAGCAAGGTCTGTCTAGTCAGACTAGCTAGCTGGTGCTGCCGGTGCAGATGGTGCCGAAGGATCTAGGGCGGACTGGTGTGGGTCAAGCAGCATATCAAAGGGAAGGTCCCCAGCTGTAGCAAGTCTAGTCACCTCCCTCCGGAGCTTGTCCACTGATTTCTTGCTTATCTGGGAATTCCTCTTCTTCTTTACTTCTTTTCCCATCACCTCAATAGCTGATATATGTTGCACCAATGTGTACATGATAGTCTTCTGGTTTTCCAGAATCTTCTTCAGCGTCTCATCAATCTCAGAATGATTCTGTGGTGCTTGTGAAGTGGATTGCGCTGCAATAGTACTAAACAAGTCAAACAGCTTTGCAGTTGCTATCTCCATCTAGTTGTTGAGACTCGCCAATGTCTGGGTGACTCGCAACGCAGATAGTGGGGCAGTAGGCATAGGCGTGCAGTGGTAGGAGCTATGACATGGGGCTATAGATGATTGCGAAGGTATAACAGCCGCACTAGAAGAAGGCTCAACAAAGGTGGATGGGAAATCATCTGTCTTAGAAGCTACCACTGTTGGCTCATCAGAATGACCTATGGTAGTAGAAGGCTAGACTTTCTTCTTTGGGTTGCTCGCATCCATCAATGCATGCAAATTAATGGGCTTCTTTGCCTTCACCTTGGTGTCAAAATCTCTCGCCTCTACCTTTGCATCGGTGAGGTACTCTGTGATAGTGTTGGGATAAGGGTAGGCCGAGTTGTTCTGCCGTGCAATCAGTAAAATGTTGGCCGACATCATGTCACCACATTGATTGGGTACCCTTTCATGATGGAATCCACAAGCACTGCCCGAGGAATAGGAAGGTTAGTTTCATTCTGGCCCAAATTCAGTCTGCTGCAGACAAAGGTTTTGCCACCCCTTTGCCTCAAAACTCAGAGTGCTCCGGTGGATGGGAACCCTAGTAGTGATCCATAATAGTGGTGGCACTAGTGGTGCTAAAATCTCAACCAACCAAGGTCGGACTTCATCCTTCATGGCTCACTTCTCTAGATACTCCTTTGGCTCAACATCCTCAAAGCCCAAGTACGCGTTTAGCGTATGTTGATCAAATATGAAAGCTGGTGAAGGCGGCCAAGATGACAAAAACATCCTCCCAAACCTCTTTCTTATTTGATCTATCAAGCCCTGTAGCTGTAGCATCTCCCCCTCCCCTCTGCGATCATCGGGTATGTCATATATAACCTATGCCTTAGGGAAGTGTAGCTGATGGCTCAAAAGCCTGACTAGCACCCCCTGATCCCTCGGAGGTGCTGTGAGATGAAGAGGGCTCATTCCTGAGCTGATATCACCCCTTCGGCCTCGACTATGTCGGTGGATGCTCCTCCTAAGCAGAGGCTAACACCTCCCTAGACGATACATAGGAGCTAGACTCTGAGATTTCTGCACCTGTCCCTCTGCTGATTTTTGTTTTCTTTTTTATCGTCTTGGGCTGGCCAAGGGGAAAGTTACTTTTACCTCAACCCCGAGAAGATTCACCTCGTCCCTTTGAAGTGTCGCCTAGGCCTCTTGATTGAACCATTGTCTGTATCAAGCAGATAAGATTGTTAGTTACAGTTCATTGTTCAAGATATACATGAGTCATGTAGGTAAGGGAGAAACAATTGGACATGGTGAGGTTATGAAGTTTATTCGTGCCTGTAGGATAAGGGATTTGCAGTCTGCAGATTTTTATTGTGCAGCAGAAGAAGGGAAGTGCGCTCCACACATTTTTGCTCGCGTCCGCACTTCAGAGTCCCAAACTTGTTAACTCTCAGATGATAGAGAAATGGCCATTCTGCAGCCGCAAAAGGAAATCTTTGGTCCGCACTATTGGACTTGCGACGGCACTTTGTGAGTCTCAAAAAGGAAGACTCTCCGATGACAGAGAATGGCCTAATCTGCGGCTACAAGAGGAAATCTGCGGTCCGCAATATTAGACTTGCGGCTGCTGATTCCTATCTCACATAAGATTCCAAAAATCTGAATCAGCGGACCGCACAATTCAAGTGCGACTGCAAAATTCAAACAATTACGAGGAGACAATTTTTATTCTTAGATTTTTTTAATTTCTTGCACAAATAGGGATGGCAATATTGTTAAAACATGAAATTTCACTAACTCAATCCCAGAAGAGCATGTATCAAGTTTATCTAGTTCAGATCTTCCCCATATAGACACATAATTGAAATCTAATAACATATGGCCTAAAAAGAGCTAAAAATTCTACAAATTATACTAATACAAAAAATCAACATGAAATTGAAACATACTAGATAGAGTGAGTGCAATGAGTGACTAATCGAGGTGGCTGTATGTGTGGATAGTTGAAATCGCGAAAAAAAATTAGCAGGGCAACAATATTTTGTTCAAAGTGGGAAAAGGATAAAATGAGCACTAATGTTCTATTTATACCATTCAAATTGAGAAGAGAACAGAGATGAGTGTGGTCGCACAGTCCGCACTTTTTAACCTGGGAGATTCATCTAAGACTTCCATCTGTGGTCCGCACATTTTGTTTTGCGGCCGCAGATTTCATGTGTGCTCGCAGATCGACCTCCGAACTGACAAGCTTAGACATCAAAGAGTTGGTATTTTTGAAATTTCAAATATTCGGTTCGCAAGAGAAATGTGCGGCCGCAATGCTCATCTGCTATGGCACATAAAAGTGTGCAGTCCACACTCTTTTGAACACTTAGCCATATTCTTGTCCACTATTTTTTGTAAGTCATACTCATCCATGTAGCACACTTCAAATCAAGTTAGAACACAAATAACACCTATCTACAAAAAAAGAAACAATCCATAAAAATAAAAAAGGAAAAAATATGGGTTGCCTCCTAAGAAGAATCTCATTTAACGTCGCGGCACAATGCAGAAAACTCTCAAATGAAGTGAATGACCGCCATCACGTGGCTATCTCAAAAGTTTCCCAAGTAGTGCTTCACCCTGTGACCATTGACTCAGAATACTTCATTGTTTTTGTCCTACAAGTCTAATGCACCAAAAGGTGTCACACCAACAATTTCAAAAGGACCACGCCACATGGATTTTAGCTTCCCAGGAAACATCCTCAATCTTGAGTTAAACAACAATACAAGATCCCTGACCTTGAACTCATTGTTCCAAAAGTATTTTTCATGAAGATATTTCATATTTTCTTTGTACAAGGATCCAATTCATTCAAATGTGCAACCCTCAAGTTAGCGGCTACATCCCAATCAAGATTCAACTTCTTTAGAGCCCACATTGCCTTGTACTCTAGTTCAACCAGAAGATGAAAGATTTTACGAACACCAACCAGTATGGAGACATTCTGATTGGTGTTTTGTAAGTCGTCTGATAAGCCCATAATGCATCATCAAGCTTTTTGGACCAATCCGTCCGATTAGCATTCACCGATTTGGACAGGATACTCTTTATCTCCTAGTTGGAGACTTCCACTTGCCAACTAACTTGTGGGTGATAGGGAGTCGTAACTTTGTGAGTAACACCATACTTGCTAAGTAAAGTGTCAAAAGATTTGATGCAAAAATGTGACCCCCTATCGCTTATAATTGTGAGAGGTATTTCATGTTTCTTTGAGATTCCACCGGTCCGTTGGCATTCATCACATCTTCTCACTTACTCACTTGCATCCTTGTAAAGAGTGGGCCAATAGAAACTACAACTAAGCATTTTGGTTTCAGTTCTCTCTCCACCATGATGACCGCCATATGGCTAAGAATGAAAAGCCCCAAGAATTTCACCATGCTCTTCTTCCGGTACACATATTCTAATCACCCCATCCGTACAAATCTGGAAAAAGGTATGGTTCATCCCATTAATAATCTTGACAATCCCGTTTGAGCTTCTTTCTTTGACTTGAAGAGAACTCATCCCGTCCCGAATGAATCCACACACAAGAAAATTTTCTAAATCCGCGAACCATGGACCCTTTTTCATTAAAATTGCCAAGTGTTGTTCATTGGGGAAATCATTGATCTCAAGGCCATCATGCGGCCTCCCATATTCCTCCAAACGACACAAGTGGTCTGCCACTTGGTTTTTACTGCCTTTTATATCTTGGATGTCAATATCAAATTCCTGCAACAAGATTACCCATCTTATCAACCGAGCTTTGGATTCCATTTTGCTCATAAGATAACAAAGCGCCGTATGATCCGTGTGCAATAAATTTTGCACCCATCAAGTACGGGCGGAACTTGTCAATTGCAAACACGATATCAAGGAGCTATTTCTCCATAACAGTATAGTTGATTAGGGACTATTCATAGTCTTACTAGCATAGTGGACAGGATGGAAAATCTTGTTGACGTGTTTCCCTAAAACATCCCCAACCGCTATGTCACTTGCATCCCACATGAGCTCAAAAGGCACACTCCAATTTGGAGCAGTGATGGTAGGAGTAGTTTTAAACATTTTCAATAATTCAAAAGCTCTCATGCAATCATCATTGAAATTAAACTTAGCATCCTTCTCAAGAATCTTGCACAACGGGTTCACCACCTTAGAGAAATCTTTGATGAAGCGCCGGTAAAAACCTGCATGGCCTAGTAAACTCCGCACACCCTTCACCGAAGTTGGGGGTGGAGCTTAGAAATCACCTCAATTTTTGCCTTGTTAACTTCAATTCCATTCCTTGAGATTTTGTGGCCAAGGACAATACCTTCCTCGACCATGAAATGGAATTTCTCCCAATTGATCACCAAATCAGTTTCTTCACATATAGCCTACACTTTGTCCAAATTTGCAAGACAATCATCAAAAGAATATCCAACCACCGAGAAGTGATCCATAAAAACTTCAAGGTAGTCCTCCACCATGTCCGTGAAAATAGCCATCATACACTTTGAAAAGTCGACGGTGCATTGCACAAACCAAATGACATATGCTTGAAAGCAAAAGTACCATAGGGACATGTAAAGGTTATTTTCTCGTGATCTTCTAGAGCAGTGATAATTTGGTTGTAGCCGGTTTACCCATCAAGAAAGCAATAGAAAGCACAACCGGCTAATCTATCGAGCATTTTACCTAAGAAAGGAAGTGGAAAGTGATCCTTCCTTGTGACTTTGTTTAGCTTGCGATAGTCCGTACACACCCTCCAACCGGTCACCATTCTAGTAGGAATCAACTCATTCTTGTCAATGGTGGCCACTGAAGCCCCCTTTCTTTGGGACACATTGAACCTAAGAAGTCCAAGTACTATAAGAGATAAGGTAGACAACCCTGACATCCAACCACTTTATAATATCTTCTTGACAACTTCTTGCATATCCTCATTGATTCTCATTTGATGTTCAATAGATGTTTTGGCGCCATACTTCAACTTGATCTTATGCATGCAAAAGGTGGGGAATATCCCCCGAATATCCTCCAAGGTCCACCCAATAACCTTCTTTCTCTTTTGTAGCACCGCCAATGTGGAATCTACCTACACGTACCCAAAAAAGAGGAAATAATAACCGGTAAAGTAGAACAAGGACCAAGAAATTCATACCGAAGATGTGGAGGCAATGGCTTCAACTACAAGGTAGGAGGCTCTTCAATAGAAGGCTTTGTAGAAGGAGTAGTCCTATTTTCAAGATCCAAGGACAATTTTCGGGGTGCATAGTGGTAAGAACTCATTCCTTGAAAAGAGTTAACACATTCCATGAAGCCATCCATCTCGTCATCATCAAAGTTGAGCAAGACGGCCTCCAACATATCATCAACATTGATTGTAGCACTTGTTTCATCAACAATAACATCAGTCACCAAGTCCACAAAAGAACACACCTCATTGCTATTTGGTTTCCGTATGGACTTACATACATGGAATGCCACTTTTTCATCACCAACCTATAAAGTGAGGTCTCCGGCTTCAACATCTCAAAGCTCCTTTCCTTTAGCAAGGAAAGGTCTCCCAAGAATATTCGGCACTTTATAGTCAACCTCACAATCTAGAATGACAAAATTTGCCGAGAGAATAAATTTATCGACACGAACCAAACATCTTCAAGGAAAGGTCTCCCAAGAATATTCGGCACTTTATAGTCAACCTCACAATCTAGAATGACAAAATTTGCCGAGAGAATAAATTTATCGACACGAACCAAACATCTTCAAGGAAAGGTCTCCCAAGAATATTCGGCACTTTATAGTCAACCTCACAATCTAGAATGACAAAATTTGCCGAGAGAATAAATTTATCGACACGAACCAAACATCTTCAAGGAAAGGTCTCCCAAGAATATTCGGCACTTTATAGTCAACCTCACAATCTAGAATGACAAAATTTGCCGAGAGAATAAATTTATCGACACGAACCAAACATCTTCAATTACATCCAAAGGCCTCATCATGGTATGATCGTCCATTTTCAATCTCGTAGAGGTGTGTCTTGTTTCCCAATTCCCAAAGTATTGAAAACCGAATAGGGCATCAAATTGATACTTGCCCCAAGATCACGAAGAGCTTTAGCAAACTCGGCACTTCCAATTGTACAAGGAATCATGAAAGCTTCGGGATCCTCAAACTTAGGAGCCATTGAATGCACAAAATTGCATTCTCTTGATGAGTGATTTTGATGGTTTCAAAATTCATTGACTGCTTCTTTGTCACATGATCCTTCATAAACCTTGCATAATCGGGAATTTGTTCCAAAGCTTAAACTAATTGCTCATTGATTGAAAGACTCTTCATCATTTGAATGAACTTCTTGAATTTATTCTCACCATTTTTCTTGGAAAGTCTTTGAGGGTATGGAGGTGGAGGCTTAGGCAATGGTGCCTTAGCCTTTTGCACTACCGTGTCCAGTATGTCAATAATGTGTTTCCTAAACGGGTTCACCTACTCTTGAGTATCTTCCATACTATCATTAATATCAATCCAAACATCATCCTTAGGTTGCACCACATTTTTCAGGGTCTTTTCTTCGTGCATCACTTGATCATCATCAACAAGTATCTTCCACTTGTGGTGGGTGCATTCTCACCTCTTCCACTTCTTGTGATAACTATCATGGCATACCCCGTGTTGTTACCACCCTTTGGGTTTACCATCGTGTCACTTGGTAGTGCCCCCTTAGGACAAGAATTCAAAGCTTGAGAGATTTTCCCCATTTGAACTTTGAGGTTGCGGATTGATGTGTTGTGTGTGGCAAGTTGGGCGTCCGTATTGGCATTATTTTCCATCATTTTCTTGAACATACTTTCAATACGTCCCATTTCAGTGTTTGAAGAACTCGAACCATGGGAATGATAAAGAGGTGGGTTTCTTGGTTGTTGGTACATTGGGGCCTTTGAAAACCCGACCCCCGGTTCCCTTTATTGTTGCTCGACCGCCTTGAATGTACCTCCCCAATTTCCTTGGTTGTTTCTACTCCAATTTCCTTGATTGGTGTTGTTATGCCTATTCCCCTGATTTTTTCCTCCACTCCAATTTTCTTGATTGTTAGAATTCAATTGCCTTGGTTGTTTTGTGGTCGCCATTGTTATTGGCTTGGGCCTTGGAAGTATTTTCTTTGCCCTTGAAAATTACTCACATATTTCAGTTCCTCTTTTTGTTCATTATAGGAATCATCTTGCTCAAAACCACCATCTTCTTGCACATAGTTCTCCACTCGATTTTTCACTTGTGGACCCTTGGTCCTCCTCTTGTTCACCATCATGTTCACTCCTTACATAGCATTGACTTGATTAGGAGTTTGCACTTGATTTAGTTGCGCCTTTTCTATTTGAGTCATGGTAGTTGTCAATTAGGCAATATCTTGTCCATGGTCTTGCAATTCTTTGTGAAGGTGGATCATATTCAGGTCACCTTGTGGAACATTGGCCCAAGATTTCCAAGCCTAGGTTGCCTTGATTGTTGCTCCATCCGCCTTGAATGTTACCTCCCCAATTTCCTAGGTTGTTTCCAATCCAATTTCCTTGATTGTTGTTGTTATGATAATTCCCTTGATTGTTGCCTCCACTCCAATTTTCTTGATTGTTAGAATTCCAATTTCCTTGATCGTTTTGTGGTCGCCATTGTTGTTGACTTGGGCTTTGAAAGTTGTTTCTTTGTCCTTGAAAATTATTCACATATTTCATTTCCTCTTCTTGTTCATTATAGGAATCATCTTTCTCAAAACCATCATCTTTTTGCACATAGTTCTCCACTCGATTTTGCACTTGTGGACCCTTGGTCCTTCTCTTGTTCACCATCATATTCACTCCTTCCATAGCATTGACTTCCTTAGGAGTTCGCACTTGATTTAATTGGGCCTTTGCTAGTTGAGTCAGGGTAGTTGTCAATTTGGTAGTGGCTTGCCCATGGTCTTGCAATTCTTTGTGAAGGTGGATCATATTCAGGCCACCTTGTGGAACATTGGCCCGGGATTGCCAACCCGATGATGTTTCCGCCATCTCAACCAAAATCTCACACGGATCCGCATCAAGCGTAGTCATAAATTTCCCGCCGGCAAGTTGATTGACCACACATTGGTTGGTTGTGTTAATCACACGATAGAAGGTTTGTTGAATCATTTTTTCCGTCATAACGTTGTTGGGTCATTCCTTGACCATACTTCTATAGCGCTCCTATATCTCGTGTAGTGGTTCATTTGGCTCTTGCTTGAATGCCAAGATTTCATTTCGAAGTGTAGCCATGTGCCCGGGAGAGAAAAAACTTAGCAATGAACTTTTCTGCCAACTCATCCCTAGTGTGAATTGAATGTTTCGGTAATCGTTCCAACCTATCTAAAGCTTTTCCCCCATAGAGAGAAGGGAAAAAGCCATAGCCTCAATTAATCCTTGGAGACATTCGTTTGCTTACTCCCCCAACAAGTATCCACAAACCCCTTCAAATGTTTATAAGCATTTTGTGTTGGAGCACAGGTAAAGAAACCCCGTTTCTCAAGTAAAGTGAGCATCATATTGGTGATCTGGAAGTTGCCCGCCCTAAAACGGGGAGGGACTATTGCACTAGCATAACCTTTGTTGGGAAATATCTGGTGTGGAGCCGCCTTGTTGCAAAAGTATGACCCCCATCGCTTATAATTTCACATGGCGTACCGAACCTTGTGAAAATATCTCTTCAAGAAAGTCACTACACTTCTTGCCTCATTGTTGGGTAAAGCGATGGACTCAACCCATTTGGACACATAATCTACAATGACCAAGATATAGGTGTTTCCATAAGAACTCACAAAATGTCCCATGAAGTCAATGCCCCAAATATCGAAAATATCAATATCCAAGATGGTTGTGAGAGCATTTCATGTTTCTTTGAGATTACACCGGCCTGTTCACATTCATCACATCTTTTCACTAACTCACTAGAATCCTTGTAAAGAGTGGGCCAATAGAAACCACAACTAAGCACTTTGGCTGTCGTTCTTGCTCCACCATTTTGACCACCATATGGCGAAGAATGACAATCCCCATGAATATCATCTTGCTCTTCTCCCGATTCACACCTCCTAATTATGCCATCCGTACAAATTCCAAAAAGATATGGCTCATCCCAATAATAATCTTGACAATCCCTTTTTATCTTCTTCCTTTCGCTTGAAGAGAACTCATCCAGAATGATTCCACACACAAGAAAATTTTCTAAGTTCGCGAACTATGGCGCCTCTTTCATTGAAATTGCCAAAATATGTTCATCGAGGAAAGAGTCATTAATTTCGAGGCCATCATGCGGCCTCCCCTCATCCTTCAAACGAGACAACTAGTGCCCACTTGGTTTCACTACCTTTCCGATCTTGGATGTCAATATCAAATTCTTGTAACAAGAATACCCATCTCATTAACCGATCTATGGAGTTCTTTTTCCTTATAAGATATCAAAGTGCCGCATGATCCGTGTGGACAATAACTTTTGCACCCATCAAGTACAAGCAAAACTTCTCAATTGCAAACACAATAGCAAGGAGCTCCTTCTCTGTAACAGTATAGTTGACTTTTGCACTATTCATGTTCTTACTAACATAGTAGACCGGATGGAAATTCTTGGTGATATGTTTCCCTAAAACAGCCTTAACCGATACGTCACTTCCATCACACATGATTTCAAAAGGCACACTCCAATTTGGAGCGGTGATGATGGGACTACTTGTCACGTGAGCTTCAACAATTCAAAAGCTCTCATGCAATCATCATTGAAATGAAACTTGGCATCCTCCTCAAGAAGCTTGCAAACCAAATGGCATTCGCTTGAAAGCAAAAGTACCATGGGACATGTAAAGGTTATTTTCTCTTTATCTTCGGAACAATGAGAATTTGGATGTAGACCGAGTACCCATAAATAAAACAATATAAAACACGATCGGCCAATCTATCGAGCATTTGATCTAAGAAGGGAAGTGGAAAGTGATCCTTCCTTGTGACTTTGTTGAGCCTGAAATAAGACATACACACCCTCCAACCGGTCGCCAATCTGGTAGGAATCCATTCATTCTTGTCATTGGTGACCACCGTCATTCCCCCTTCTTTGGGACACATTGAACCGGAGAAGTCCACGAACTATCGGAGATATGGTAGACAACCCGGGCGTCCAACCACTTGATAATATCTTTCTTGACGACTTATTGTGTAGCCCTACTGAGTCTTATTTGATGTTCAATAGATGGTTTAGTGCCATCCTCCAACTTGATCTTATGCATGCAAGGCGAGGCTTATACCCCGAATATCTGCCAAGGTTCGCCCAATAGCCTTCTTCCTCTTTTGTAGCACCGCAAATGTGGAATGTCCTTGCACGTTAGTCAAACAAGAGGAAAGAATAACTGGTAAAGTAGAACAAGGGCCAAGAAATTCATACCGAAGATGTGGATGTAATGGATTCAACTCCAAGGTAGGTGTCTCTTCAATAGAAGGATTTGTAGAAGGATTCTTCCTATTTTCAAGATCCAAAGACAATTTCTAGGGTGCATAGTTGTAAGACCTCATTCCTTGCAAAGAGTTCACATATTCCATGAAACTATCCATCTCGTCATCATCAAAGTTGAGAAAGACGACCTCTAACATATCGCCAACATTGATTGTAGCACTTGTATCATCAACAATGACATCGGTCACCAAATCCACAAAACAACACACCTCATTGCTATTTGGTTATGGCATGGACTTACACACGTGGAATACCACTTTTTCATCACCAATCCGGAAAGTGAGTTTCCGGTTTCAACATCACAAAGGGCCTTACCCGTAGCAAGGAAAGGTCTCCCAAGAATAATTGGCACCTCATAATCAACCTCACAATAACTAGAAGAATGAATTTATCAACCGGAACCAAAACATTTTCAATCACACCCAACAAACCTTTTCATGGTACGATCGGTCTTTTGCAATCTCATAGATGTGGGTCTTGGTTGTCCAATCTCAAAAGTCTTGAAAATCAAATATGGCATCAAATACTTTCTGCAAGATCACAAAGAGCTTTATCAAACTCGGCACTTCCAATTGTACAAGGAATTGTGGAAGCACCGGGGTCCTCTAACTTAGGAGCCATTGAACGAACAATTTCACTCACTTGATGACTGACTTTGATGGCCTCAAAATTTATTGACTGCTTCTTTGTCACAAGATCTTTCATAAACTTTGCATAACATGAAATTTGTTCCAAAGTTACGACCAATGGCACATTGATTGAAAGACTCTTCATCATTTAAATTAACTTCTTGAATTAATTCTCACTAGTTTTCTTGGCAAGTCGTTGAGGGTATGGAGGTGGAGGATTAGGAAATGGTGTCTTATACTTTTGCACTACCAGCCCCGGTATGTCAATGGTGTGTTCCCTAGAAGGGTTCACCTCCTCTTGATTCTCTTCTACACTATCATCAGTATCAATTCGAACTTCCTCATTAGGTTGAACAAAATTGTTCGGGATTTCTTTTTCTTGCATCACTTGATCATCATCAACAAGTCGCATTTCACTTGAGGTGGGTGCATTCTCGCCTCTTCGACTTCTTGTGATAACCATTATGGCATGCCCCGTATTGTTACCACCCTTTGGGTTTACCACCGTATCACTTTGTAATGCCCCCTTGGACGAGAATTTAAAGCTTAAGATATTTGACCCATCTCAACTTCTAGGTTGTAGATTGATGTGTTGTGTGAGGCGAGTTGGGCATCCAAATCGGCATTCTTTTCTATCATTTTCTTGAACATACCTTCAATACATAACATCTTATTGTTTGAAGAACTTGAACCATGGTAAGGATAAGGAGGTGGGTTGCTCGGTTATTGATACAAAGGAGGCATTTGAAAACCCGACCCTCGATTGCCTTGATTATTACTCCATCCACCTTGATTGTTGCCTCCCCAATTTCCTTGGTTGTTTCCACTCCAATTTCCTTAATTTTTTTTGTTATGCCAATTCCCTTGATTGTTAGAATTCCAATTGTCATGATTGATTTGTGGTCGCCATTGTAGTTGGTTTGGGCATTATAAGTTGTTTCTTTGACCTTCAAAATTGTTTCACATATGGAATTCCTTCTCTTGTTCATTATAAGAATCATCTTGCTCAAAACCACCATCATCTTGCACATATTTATTCACTAGAGTTTGCACTTGTAGACCCTTGGTCCTCCTCTTGTTCACCATCACATTCACTCCCTCCATAGCATTGACTTTCTCAGGAGCTTGCACTTGATTTAGTTGGGCCTTTGCTAGTTGAGTCATGGTAGTGGTCAATTCGGCAATGGATTGCCCACGATCTTGCAATTCTTTGTGAAGGTGGATCACATTGGGGTCACCTTGTGGGACATTGGCCCGGGATTGCCAAGCCGATGACATTTCCGCCATCTCATCCAAAATCTCACATGCCTCCGCATAAGGCGTAGTCATAAAGTTTACACGGGCTAGTTGAATCACTACACATTGGTTGGTTGTGTTAATCCCACGGTAGAAGGTTTGTTGAATCATGTTTTCTGTCATATCTTTGTTGGGACATTCCTTAACCATAGTTCTATAGCGCTTCCATATTTCGTGTAGTGGTTCATTCGGCTCTTGCTTGAATGCCAAGATCTCATCTCGAAGTGTAGGCATGTGTATGGGAGAGAAAAACCTAGCAATGAACTTTTCCGCCAACTCATCCCGAGTATGAATTCAATGGCTCGAAAATTGTTTCAACTAATCTAAAGCTTTCCCCGGTAGAGAGAAGGGAAAAATCCTTAGCCTCAATGCATCCTCAGAAACATTAGTTTGCTTGCTCCCCCAACATGTATCCACAAAGCCCTTCCAATGTTTATAAGCATTTTGAGTTGAATCACCGGTAAACAAACCCCGTTGGTCAAGTAAAGTGAGCATCACATTGGTGATTTGGAAATTGCCCGCCCTAATACGAGGATGGAATATTGCACTAGCATAACCTTCGTTGGGAAATATCCACTGTGGAGCCGCTCGTGGGGGAGGTGGGGTGGAATATGCACGTTGTCATTGGTTACACGGCCTCTATGATTGGCTTGAGGCTCAAGAGGTACAACCTCTACTTGTTCCTCCTCGCCATCCAATTCCCCCAAAGGCAAGTTTCCGAGATCATTGTTTGCCATGTTTGTACCTAGAATTTCTAAAACAAGTTAGTAATACGGAAGGGGAAGAAGATATTCCAAAAATGCACTCAAATATATAGCTAACACCATTTTAAATTCCCAGCAATTGTGCCAATAATTGATCCACGTCCAATTTGCACTCAATAGTGAGTGGAAACGGTCGTTGGAAGAATAGTACCCAATAAGGGTTGGGGTCTATTTCCACATGGAGTTTAATATGGGTGTTAGGTTTTACACTTGATGAGAACAAATGAAATAACTAAATTGCACTTCCAAACAAGGGGTTTTGTTTTCTACTTCTAAATTAATGATAACAATTATAAACTAAAAAGAAGAAACCAGAAAGCAAGTGATTGGGGTGTATTATAGCTCTCAACTCTATTACCCACTCAATATCTCTCGGCCATAGAGTGATATTACGCAATTTGGCTTTCTCAAGACCAAATATTTGATATGATATCAAGTCGAGCTTTTCCTATCTCTTGTTTAAATTCTTTAATTAGGCTAATCAAATCCTTAACTAGCCCAATTTCTTGTTAGCTAAATTTTCCTAGACTACGTCCATGTTTATCAAGTAAAGACCAAGTCAAAAAGGCGTGAATCAATGTTTGCAACCATTAATTCTAAAATTAAAGCATAAAAAAGGCTAAATAATCAACATCCACTCAAAAACAAGTATTAAATTAAATATCCACAAGGTTTACACACTAGGGTTGGATCACAACTCTAGTAAAAGTCTAACTACTCATAGCAGAAAATGAAAGAAACGAAGAAGAAATACAAATTAAACTCATAATATTAGATTAAAATGATAAACTATAATGTTTTAATCCCAAAATGATCACAAATTTCTTAAAAAGGAAAATACAATGGCTACAACTGCTTGAACTTCAAAATTTGACCTAAAATTGTGATTCCCGTCTATTTATAGAGGCCAAAAATTTGATAACAAAAATGCCCCTCGGGAGGTTCTGCGGCCGCACAATTCCATCTGTGATCCACACATTGCTTGATCTTGCAAGGAAATGGATTCGACAGCCGCATAATTTGGTCTGCGGCTGCAGTGTGACTTCTGCGGCCGCGCAATTCTTGTGCAGTCAACACTTCAGGCAAGGCTTCAGTCTTGGTCATTTGTGCACTCTCTAAGCTTTTTAAATTCTTGTCAGTGCAGATCATGTTCTGCGGCCGCACAATTCATGTGCAGTCCGCACTTCTACTTAAATTCTGATGGGCTTCTTAACCAACTCTGCAGCCGTAGAGGGAATTCTGGGGCCACATAAATACCTCTGCGGACCGCACTTTTTGTGTGTTACGCCCTTTCTTGCCTTGTGAGTTGGAACACACCTTTTTGAGTTGGATTTCTTCATAAGAGCCCAAACTTTCAACATTCCAGCAATTTACACACTTCGATTAGTTTTGGGAACATAAATCAATACTTTCAGACTAAAGCAAAAGTAAAAAGGTGTTAATAAGTGGTCAAAATCCACACTTATCAATGATCCATCAACCAGGAGAGCTACTCCACTCGGTCATGTCCCCGTGGTCGTTTATGAAATGGTGAATAGACATCGTCGGTCCCCTACCATGGGCACCCGGTAAAGCTCAATTCATATTATTCATGACTGTTTTCCAAATAGGTCGAGCCTCAAGCATTTGAAAAGGCCCGAGAGAAAGAAGCCATTGACTTCATCTGGGACTATATAATATGTCGATTTGGGATACCGGCCGAAGTCATGTGCAATAATGGGAAGAAATTCATCGGCAGTAAGGTAAATAAATTTTTTGAAGATGACAAGATTAAGAAGATACTATCAACACCTTACCATCAATAAACAATACCATACCTCAAAACCTAAAAAAGAGGTTGACCAATGCCAACAGGAAATGGAAGGAAATCTTGCCCGAAGTCCTATGGGAATATCGTACAACCTCGAAGTCTAGTACCGGGACCACTCTATTTTCGTTGGTCTACGAGGATGAAGCCTTGATACCAGTCGAGGTGGGAGAGCAGAGCCTCGGATTCAATTATGCGATCGAAGAGTCAAATGGCAAGGCCTTGGTCACGAGCCTAGAACTATTGGATGAAAAGCGTGAGGCAGCTTTAGTCTGTTGGCTGCCTAGAAACAGTGGATAAAAAGATACTACAACCGAAGAGCCAACCTCTTACATTTAAAAATCGGGGACTTGGTGATGAGGAAAGTAATATTGCACACCCGGAACCCGAATGAGGGAAAGTTGGGACCAAATTGGGAAGGACCGTATCGAGTCATCGAAATTACTGGAAAAGGCTTATACAAACTCAAAGAGGGAAACAATGGTGCAACTACCGAATAACTAGAACGTGACACACTTAAAGCGGTACTACTGCTAAGGTACGATCTCAACACTTGCAGGCAACGATCAAGGATGGATGTGGCTATTAGGTCTGAAAGCATGCATTGCACTCTTTTTTCCTTGAACCAGTTTTCTCCCAAATGGGTTTTTCGGCAAGGGTTTTAATGAGGCAATAGTAAAACGTGCTAACTTAGATTTGAATGGCGGTCTTAGACCGGAGTTAATGATTATTCACTTCATGTCAACAGTATCCGAGCCCTCTCAAGCTCGGCCTCGAATACTGGGGGCCATTACCTTCGGGCTAAGGATCAAGATTTTTTTAGCAAGGAAAAAAGAAAAACTTTGTATGCCAGAAGCTAAGGCTTGGTGGTTAGGATTCACTGTATGGGCTAGACGGTTGTATGAATCATGCTCGCATAGTCCACTCAAGCCATGATACAAGTTTTTATGCGCTTCGATCATGTACTTTACACACTGAAAAATGAAAGAAAATTTCGCCTTGCTATTTACGCATTTTCTTTCCTCTTAAATTCAAGATCCTAAGAACCCACAGACTACGCCTACTCGGGGACTATCAAGCCCAAAGGCTACCTGTTACATCTCGCACTTTCGTACGTTAAAGTTTCATCTTCAGTTAATCGACGTAAGTTGGAGAATTATGTTATTTTGGGACTATAAGCATTATGCTATTTCAAACACGTGATGAGTAAATTCTTGAAGGAGAGAGGGTAAGAAAATAGAAGAACATGAGTTTCGTTGAAGTTTTCCAATTTGGGATAAAATACGGTTCAAGCTATAATACCCCGTATTTATGGACTAATGCCGCACAAGGTACTATATGACCATGATAGTAAGATGTAAAAGGTAAGTTAAAAGTGAGTAGTATTTTAAGTAAGTTAAGGTAATTCTTAATTATCTGGGTAATTGATTAATCATTGGGTAATGGGAGATTACCTAGTTAATTAAGGAATCATTGGGTAATTAATTAAAGAATTGGATAAGATAAGACCCTCCCCCACGTGGCAACAAGCCACCCCAAAGAAATTTGACTCTTAAGTTATTATGTTATGTCGCAAGATTAGATAGGTGATATTTGGCAAGTCTTAAGAACATGATTCACATATTCATTTAAAAAGAGAGCCATTTTAAGTCTTAAGCACATGAGCCACATATCCATCTAATGAAAGAGAGACATTTTAAGTCTTAAGAACGTGAGTTTCTTTGAATGAATTCATGTGTACATTACAAATCAAATGGAATCTCTTATAGAGAGTGGCTGGTCGTGAGTTCTTCAAAGAGAAAACAAATTTTCATACCAAAAATTTGATAACGTTGGTTGTGATTCTGTAAAGCGTGAATTGCAAGTTCTAAGAGAATCGGTTCAGGTATGTTAAGGTTATCCCTTTTTTATTTTTTGAATGATCTATACGACACAAATGAAACGAGAAAAAGCACAACTTCAATAAATGACTCTATTCATAGAAGTATTAGAGATGCCTATGTTATTGAATTCCCGTATGTCTTATTATTCTATTGTCTGTTCATGGGTCTTCAGAGATATACTTCTCATGCATTGCATTAATTTACATTGACCCATGACCATACGGAATTATATACGTGTATATATCTATATTATATGTATATGGGATATGGGAAAAGGTTCCAGTGTTATATAGGCACCACCACCTGATCAGCTGATATATGTTGATGATTTTGCCCACAGTGGCTGAGATGATATGATGGGATGCCCTCAGAGGACTGATGATGTTATGTACACCTATACTTATGCATGACACGACATTTATACGCACGTGCATGACATTATAAATTTTTCAGGATTTACAAAGTTATTTGGACTTACGTGAGAAATTCTTATTCCATGTTTCATCTATGTTTTTTATGTACTGATTTTCATGCCTTACATACTCAGTACATTATTTGTACTGATGCCCTATTTCCCGGGGCCTGAATTTCATGCCCGCAGGTGCAGGTGGACGAGCTGACAGTCCCCCTCTTTAGGATCCTTGATCAGCGAGAGTTGGTGTGCTCCATTTGATCTGTAGCCGCTTTTGTCCTTGGTACGATATATTTGTATGCATATACGGGTATGATGGGGCCCAGTCCCGTCCTTGTACAATTGTATATTCTTATAAATGTATGTAGACATTTATGTATATTTAGATAGTATGTGGCCATGTCGGCTTCCAATTTTGGGTATATTGTATTCTATAGCAGCCTTGCCGGCTCGCCCCACTGTATTCCGTAGTATATGTACATATATCTTTATGACAGGTTTCTCTCACGTATGTAATTCATGTTTGTATCTTAGAAATACTTAAGTATATTCGACATGCAGAACTCGGGTACCCGTCGCGGGCCATCAGTTTGGGTCGTGACAAAAGTGATATCAGAGCAGCTCTGTCCTATGGTTGTCTACAGAACGTGTCTAGTAGAGTCTTGTTTATGGGTGTGTTGTGCACCACACTTATACACAGGATGTTACATTACATATAAGATGTTATCCTCTCTTCTTATCTTAGATCGTGCGATATAAGAATTCATGTTCCTAACGATATGTTATATTTTCAGCGATGCCTCCAAAGACTACAGCCGCTTAGAAGGGCAAGTCTGTGGCTGGTGAGACTACTATTCGAGCACCACGAGTTATTAAGGCTCGGGGAGAGTCTCACAGTGAGATTCCATCTCAGACTTCACATACCTCGCCCTCTCCAGGAGATCTACAAGGGGCACCAGCTTCATCACCCGCCCCTATATGTCCAGTTCCTCAACCAGATGCACTGGTTCAGGAGATGAGAGATGATATTCAACTATTAACTAGATTAGTAGCCACACAGGCTCGGCGTTAAGAATTAGGTATTGGTTATGCAGATATGTTCGTCAGTGTATGGGTTCGTGATTTCATTAATTTAGACCCTCAGGTATTCACTGGGGCAGATCCAAATGAGGACCCTCAGGTATTTATCGATAGAATGCAGAGGACTTTAAGGGTAATGAAAGACACTGAAACTAAGTCAGTTGAGCTAGCTTCTTATAGACTCCAAGAAGTTGCAGTTAGTTGGTACGAGTCTTGGGAATTTTCCAGCGGTGAGGATGCCCCTCCAGCAGTATGGCAGGAGTTTACAGATGCTTTTCTTCATTATTATCTGCCACCAGATCTTGGACGGGCTAGAGTTGATAGGTTCTTGACCCTTCGGCAGGGTAACATGAGTGTTCAGGAGTACAGTCTTCAGCTTGATTCGTTGGCTAGGTATTCTCCCACTATTATATATCAGATGGAGGATCAGTTCACCGATTCGTGATAGGGTTAGAGCCACACTTGCTTAACGATTGTATGTCGGTCTCACTTCAAGCAGACATGGATATTTCTTGTATTCAGGCATACGCTCAAGGTGTAGAGGAGCATAAGCAGAAGCACAGGGCCGATCGTGAGCATGATAGGTCCCATAATAAGAGAGTAAGGTCTTGGGGGTCCTTTTGGTGAGTTTCGAGGTGGTCAGAGACAACAATACCCGAGGTATCCAGCCCAGCCATCGGCTAGAGCGCCCCCTTAGTTTGGCGGTAAGAGATTTGATCGTTCCACATATTCAGCGCGTGGTCAAAATGCTAGGTCAGGTTCTCAGTATAGGGGTAAGTCAAGTGAGATAAGGCCGCCCTTGCCACGATGTGCTCAGTGTGGTAAGCAGCATACTGGGCAGAATCGTATGGGGTTGGGTGTTTGTTATACTTGTAGTTATCCGGGCTAAGTTATGAGGGATTGTTCGACGAGAGGTGACGCAAGCATAACTCAATCAACGGGATCTGTAGCTGATTCGCCATCATCAGTACACCCCCCTAGGCAAGGTTCAAAAGCACCAATAAGTTGTGGTAGAGGCAGAGGCGGAGCATCTACCTCGAGCGGTCCCTAGAACTGCATTTATGCGTTGGCAGGACGATAGGATCAAGAGTCATCGCATGATGTTGTTACATGTATATTATCAGTCTCCTAATATGATGTATATGCATTGATTGACCCAGGTTCCACCTTATCATATGTTACTCCGTTGATTGCTAGTAAGTTTGCAATAAAACCTGAATTGGTTAAACCTTTTGAGGTGTCTACACCTGTTGGGGGCTCAGTGATAGCTAAGCGAGTATATAGAGGTTGTATAATAGTAGTTCATATTCAATCTACAGTAGCGGACCTAATCGAGTTAGATAAGGTAGAATTTGATGTTATAATGGGTATGGATTGGTTGGCTTCTTGTCATGCCAACGTTGATTTTAGATCGAAGATGGTCCGATTCCAATTTCTAGGGGAGCCTGTTTTGGAATGGAAAGGTAATACGGCATCACCGAGAGGTAAATTTATTTCCTATCTCAAGGCAAGGAAGATGATCAGAAAAGGCTATATTTATCACTTAGTTCGGTTTCGGGATGTGGAAGTAGAGTCACCAACCATTCAGTCTATCCATGTGGTTAATGAGTTTCCCGATGAGCTTCCGGGTCTTCTGCCAGAGCGAGAAATTGAGTTTGCTATTCACCTACTACCAGATACTCATCTAATATCTATTCCTCCCTATACAATGGCCCCCGCATAGGTGAAAGAGTTGAAGGAAAAATTAAAGGACTTGCTTGAAAAAGGCTTTATCAGACCTAGTACATCACCGTGGGAGAACCTGTGTTATTTGTGAGGAAGAAAGATGGTTCCTTACAGATGTGTATTGATTATAGACAGTTCAATAAGGTGACGATCAAGAATAAGTACCCACTCCTGAGGATTGATGATTTATTTAATCAGTTGCAAGGTGCCAAGTGTTCTAAAAGATAGACTTGAGGTCCGGGTACCATCAGGTAAGGGTTAAGGAGAAAGATATTCCGAAGACAACATTCAGGACCAGATACGGGCACTTTGAGTTTTGTGTTATGTCGTTCGGTTTGACCAATGACCCACCAATATTCATAGATTTGATGAACCGTGCGTTCAGACCCTTTTTAGGTATGTTCGTAATTGTATTTATTGACGATATATTGGTGTATTCTCGTTCAGAGGCTGAGCATGAAGATCATTTGTGTATTGTGCTCAGAGTTCTACAAAAAGGGAAGTTTTATGCAAAATTGTCTAAATGTGAATTCCGGTTGAACTATGTAGCTTTCCTTGGGCATATCATTTTGGGTGAAGTTATCCGGGTTGATATACAAAAGATTGAGCCAGTAAAGATTTGTCCTAGGCCCACGACACCGATAGAGGTTCGTAGCTTTCTCGGTTTGGCAGGTTATTACAGGAGATTTGTAAATGGATTTTCTTCCCTTTCAGCACCTTTGACAAAATTGACTTAGAACAGAGCAAAGTTTCAATGGACTGATGCTTGCGAACAAAGTTTTCAGGCATTGAAGGACAAATTAACTTTAGCATCGATTCTAACGCTCCTAGACCCACGACACTGATAGAGGTTCGTAGCTTTCTCAGTTTGGCAGGTTATTACAGGAGATTTGTAAAGGGATTTTCTTCCCTTTCAGCACCTTTGACAAAATTGACTTAGAACGGAGCAAAGTTTCAATGAACTGATGCTTGCGAACGAAGTTTTCAGGCATTGAAGGACAAATTAACTTCAGCATCGATTCTAACGCTCCTAGAAGGGATCAATGGTTATGTTATCTATTGTGAAGCCTCGGGCGTTGGGTTGGGTTGTGTACTGATGAAGCACGGTAAGATTGTAGCTTATTCTTCTAGACAACTAAGAAAGCACGAGAAGAATTACCCGACCCACGATTTAGAATTAGCAGAAGTGATTCATGCACTAAAGATGTGGAGGCACTACTTGTATGGCATTCATGTTGATATCTATACGGATCATAAGAGCCTCCAGTATATCTTCAAGCAAAAGAAATTGAATTTACGTCAAAGAAGATAGTTGGAGCTACTTAAAGTTTATGACGTTGATATTTTATACCATCCGGGGAAGGCGAACGTGGTATATGATGCCCTCAGCCGTAGATCTATGGGTAGTCTTTCATATATACAGCCAGAGAAGAAGGGAATAGCCTATGAGATTCATCGGATAGCTAGTCTTGGAGTTCGGTTACTGGACTCAGGTGATATTGGAATTACTATTCAAGATACGACAACATCCTCTTTAGTAACTGAAGTGAAGGAATGCCAGTACGAGGATCCTGTGTTAGTTCATTATAGGGATGCCACCTCTCAGAAGGAGAAGAAACCATTTGAAATTACAGAAGATGGGGTCGTCGGATATTGGGGACGATTATGTGTCCCTAATGTTGCAGGGTTGCGGGGTAGGTTATGGGAGAAACTCACTATTCTCGTTATTCTATCCATCCAGGAGCGACAAAGATGTATCATGATATTAGGGAAGTATATTTCTTAGTGCCTTAAGTTTCAATAGGGTAAGATTGAGCACCAAAAATCCGGTGGACTATTGCAGGCTTTGGAGATTCCGACTTGGAAATGGGAAGTAATCAATATGGATTTCATCGTAGGCTTACCTCGTACCCAGCGTAAGTTTGATTCTATATGGGTGATTACTGATAGGCTTAAAAAGTTAGCCCATTTTTATGCCCGTTAGGACTACATATTTCGCAGAGGATTATACAAGGCTTTATATTAAAGATATAGTATGACTGCATGGTGGCCCTATATCTATTATCTCGGATAGAAGAGCTCAATTTACAACTAACTTCTGGAGATCCTTCCACAAAGGGTTGGGGACTCAGGAAAGTCTTAGTATATCATTTCATCCCCAGACAGACGGACAGGCTGAGCGTACTATTTAGACATTTGAGGATATGTTACGAGCTTGTGTGATAGAATTCGAGGGTAGATAGGATGATCATCTGCCACTTATTGAGATCGTATATAATAATAGCTATCATTCCAGTATTCAGATGGCTCCATACGAAGCTCTTTACAGACGAAAGTGTAGGTCGCCTATAGGGTGGTTTGATGTTGAGGAAACTACGTTAGTAGGACTAGAATTGGTACAACAGGCAATCGAGAAAGTTAAGCTTATACAGGAAAGGTTGTTAGCAGCTCAAAGATGTCAGAAGTCCTATGCGGATAATCGACGGTGGGACTTGGAATTTCAGGTTGACGACTGAGTATTCCTAAAGGTATCACCGATGAAAGGTTTCATGAGCTTTGGTAAGAAAGGAAAACTTATCCCTTGGTACATTGGACCATATAGGATCATACGCAAGGTAGGCCAAGTAGCATATGAGTTAGACTTGCCTTCGGACTTGGAATTTGTACATCCAGTCTTTCATGTGTCTATGCTCCGTAAATATATTGGAGATCCTTCTAGAATCGTGTCAGTTGAAGATGTCCAGGTCACAGAACAACTATCATATGAGGAAACTCCCATTTCTATACTAGATAGACAGTTCGGAGATTGATGACTAAAGACTTAACTTCGATGAAAGTAATTTGGAGAAACTACAATGTGGAAGAAATGACTTGGGAGGTTGAAAAAGAAATGAAGTCTACATATCCTCACTTATTTCCTCTTCCAGAGAAGGGTCCGACTGAGACATCATAACCTTAAGGTACGTGTATGGATTCTTGTGTTAGTTATTGTCATTGGTCGTGTGAGGCCATTTTTGTTATTGATGATTGTAGTCCTATGTGGCGTTGGATTATTGAGTTTCTACAGGAAGAGTTAGTAGTATTATTGTTACAAAGGAGACTCTGCCAAAGTTTATATAGATCCCGTGGAGTTAAACATTCGAGGACAAATGTGTCTAAGAGGGGAAGGATGTTACATCTCGCGTTTTCGTACGTTAAAGTTTCGTCTTCAGTTAATCGACGTAAGTTCGAGAATTAGGTTATTTTGAGACTATAAGCATTATGCTATCTAAAACACGTGATGAGTAAATTCTTGAAGGAGAGAGGGTAAGAAAATAGAAGAACATGAGTTTCGTTGAAGTTTGCCAATTTGGGATAAAATACGGTTCAAGCTATAATACCCCGTATTTATGGACTAATGCCGCACAAGGTACTATATGACCATGATAGTAATATGTATAAGGTATGTTAAAAGTGAGTAGTATTTTAAGTAAGTTAAGGTAATTCTTAATTATGTGGGTAATTGATTAATTATTGGGTAATGGGAAATTACCTAGTTAATTAAGGAATCACTGGGTAATTAATAAAAGAATTGGGTAAGATAAGACCCTCCCCCATGTGGCAACAAGCCACCCCAAGGAATTGTGACTCTTAAGTTATGTTATGTGGAAAGATTATAGAGGTGATATTTGGCAAGTCTTAAGAACATGAGTCACATATTCATTTAATGAAAGAGAGCCATTTTAAGTCTTACGCACATGACTCACATATCCATCTAATGAAAGAGAGACATTTTAAGTCTTAAGAACGTGAGTTTCTTCAAATGAATTCATGTGTACATTACAAATCAAATCGAATCTCATATAGATAGTGGTTGGTCGTGAGTTCTTCAAAGAGAAAAACAATTCCATACCAAAAATTAGATAACGTTGGTTGTGATTCTGTAAAGCGTGAATTTCAAGTTCTAAGAGAATCGGTTCAGGTATGTTAAGGCTATCCCTTATTTCTTTTTGGCATGATCTATACGACACAAGCTGATGTTCTAAACGTCAATACCACACAAGAGGGGGGAGGTGATTTGTGTGGTCTCCGATTTTTGTGTGCACTAGTTTTAGAAGGACCAGGTTCTTCTATGTGTGCCAACTACTACTGTTGCGGAATAATAAATACATAAAGTAAAGAACACATAGATTTTTACGTGGAAAACACCTGGCTCAAAAGGTAAAAAACCACGACCTACTTCCCAGTAGGATTTTCCCAAACTCTTTTTACTAAATCAGTGAGCCAAACAGCATTTACAAAAACTCTTTTGTAAACCTAGGATTACCTATAATCCCTTTGTAGCAAACTAGCCTCTAGCTATTTGCGACAAACTCCAAGTTCGCTATAACTTGAAAACACACAGTACCTATTACAAACGCTTCTAGATAAAGTTGAAAGGTACAAGTTGAAATCACCTACTACAAGTAACTAGACTAAAAGACAACAATTCGAACTGGTTCTTCTAACTGGTTCAAGTAGCTTCAAAGTCGCACACTTAAATCTCACACGAACTGCTTGCAAAATTGCCTTGCTAATTTTTCTCTCAATTCTTACTTAACTTATGCTTTTGTGCATCCCTGTAAAATAAGAACAATCTGCAATATATAGGATTTGTAGACGAGAGATTCACTAGAGTTCTAATGCTACTCTTCCTTGGTGGAAGAGTTCTAGTTAATCTCAAATCCTCGAATCCTTCCTTATCTTTGATTCTGTTCTTATTGAATAAGGAGTCCTTCTCCTTATCATTTTGCAATCTTTTCGATCAGGAGATATCTCTTTATTTTCCAGATTTCGTTTATCTCCTGCATGTGAACCTCACGTTCCTTAACTCTACATGTGTCTATGTCTCCAGTGATGGACCTGGTTCATCTTTGAGTTCCTTTGTCAATCTTCAAAACCATTCAATTTCTTGGGCCAACAAATTCCCCCTTTTTAATGATGATAAACTCTGTGCTTAGGCCTGTAACCAACTTAATCCAACATTAACACATTTTTAGAGTATTGAGCATTTATCATAAAAGAACCAGGTTCATTAGCTTATAAATACCACATGTTCAGAATAGCACACAACCATTTTCCCCCTTTTGGCATCATCGAAAATTTGCAAATTTTAGAAAGTCTCGGATATTTAACAATTACTCATGGACACTAGGGCAACTGCACGTGCTATCATGGATTAATCATCAATAGTAAACCAAGAATGCAAACTATCAAAGAAAATGAAACAATATTAAGAGAAAAAGCAACAAAATTCATTGATAGAAGCATTGTTCAACCACAATCCACAAGAAGAAATAAGAACAGTTAACATCATGAGCAAAAAACAAGAAAAATCCCTAATCTGGGTCACTGAAAGTCGAAGACAGGCTGGACTACTAAGGTTGGGAAGGGATGGAGGCTGATTTTTTGGCTTGGAGAAGAGATAGCATATCCTTAAGAATCCCCTCATTCTTCTCCTTTTCTTTGTCAAGCTCAGTTCTGAGAGCATCCCTCTCATATTCAACCTCTATCAGGCGGTTCTTCAGCCTAAGTATTTCTGCATCCTTACCCTCCTGCACAAGTGCTCTGACTTTGCTGTTCATAGGTGTCTTCCTGGATGAACCAGGTTCATTGTCAGGAACATTGATTGACAACATAGTCACAGGCCAGAAGATTATTTTTGACAAAGCGATCCTTGACTGTGGCCATTTCTACCTTTTTCAGAGGCACCTTGCAGTGAGCAAGTACAGTTGTGAGGATGAAGCCATAAGGAATGGTATGAGCCTTGGAATCATTTACCACCCTGTCCAGCAAATGAATGATGAAGTAAGGACAGTTGATCTGCTTTCCACTGTCCAGGCATTCCATGAGAACTAAGTCCATGTAGTTGGCTATGTGCCTCTCTCCTGCCTTGGCAGTACACACTTGTTTATGAACTCAAACACCACCTTGTGAGGGGGCTTCATCTCACTCTTGTAGACAGCCCTTTGTTCAACCTCCTCTTCATTGTCACAGAACCTTATGGTGATTTGCAGAGCAGTAGGAAGAGAATCTAAGTTGGGCCATCTCTGCCTGGTGTAATCATCATAGTTGTCAGACGGAATACCAAGCACTTCTCCCAATTCTATGGCATCAAAGGAAATTTTTGTCCCCTTTACTTGGCTAGAGACCCTGCCATCCTTGATTACAACATTGACCATGAACTCGACTATCTCACTTCCGACCAGCCTCCCATCCACCTGAAGGACCATGTCCTTCCAGCCATGCACCTCCGTCTTATCCATCAGATAGACCATGCCAGATTCCTCAAAATCTTTCAGCAATGTCCCCTTCAAAATGGTGCGCTTCCCAAACTTAGTCAAATTGTCCTGCTCTCCAGCACACTCATCTTCTTCTTCAGCACTCCAATCCTTCTCTTCATCAATTTGAACTTTCTTTAAATTTACTGTAGACCTGGTTTTCTTGGCTACAGCTAAGGGTGCAGGAGACACAGTTGCAGACTTCTTTGAAGAAGTCTTGGATTTCTTTGGTTTGGGGGTCTGAACCTCAACTTCTGCCCTTTGTTCATCTTGATGGACCAGGTCCATCTCCTCAATCTCATCATCCTCTAGAGGCTCAGCAATTTTCTCCTTTCCCTTCTCAACTCTCTTTCTCTTACTTTCCTTCAAAGATTTTTGTAACTCCTCCTCACTCTGCCTAAGTGCAATTCTTGTAGTTCTTCCTCTTGGAAGAGGAGTTTCAGAACCAGCAGATGAAGTGACTTTTCTCTTCTTACTTTCTCCTGCAGCTTCAGAATTCTTAGCCGTTGGAGTGCTTTTCTTCTTTGGTTTATAACTCTCTCCTAACTTCTTCATAAGATCTTCTAAGGTCTCCTCAATAGATGAACCAGGTTCATTTGTAGATTTTCCTAGATTTACTAATCCCTCAACCGCTTCTCTTGATGAATGTCCCCCTGACTTCTTGGCTCCCTCTTCTATTACTACTGTTTCAGTACCATAAATAGACAATCTAGTAGTTTCTTCTCCTATTCTCCTCGCTTCACTCCGAACTACCTCTCTCTCTATTTCTCCCTCTCTCCCAACCAAAATAAACTTGTTTTCTAAGTTCTCCGCTATTTCAGACATATTTTCAGAAGTGATCTTAGGTACGGATGATACATGTTCAGAATCAGATGATCCCGCTGCTTCCTCAGTAGCTGATTTAAATGAATCACTTGAGTTATCTGATTCTGGAGCCTGATTGGCTTGTAGTTTAGAATTCAATTTTCTGGCGAGAGAACCTGTATCCACTGTTTTTCTGGCAAGCATTTTAACCCTTCTTTTTCTGGGTTCTGAACTTGGGCTAGGTTGAGGAATAGTGGGACTGGGTTGAAACGGAGTAGGACTTGGTGGTGGAGGTGTTAAAGAAGTCGATGATGGAGTAACAGGTGGTGGAGTATCAGGGTTGTCCGAAGGGTTAGTCCTTTTTTATTGAAGATGGAAGAAGAAGATTTTGAGTTGAAGAAGAAAAGAGAATTAGAATCAAGATTTTGGAGTAGAGAGATGAAAGGGTTTCGACGGTTATGGCTTAGAGAAGTGATGATGGGGTTCTAACGGGGATGGGTAATTAATTAATAACATGAGTATTTAGGGTAAAAAATAAGTCTTAATCACTTATGTAAGTGCAAGTTAGGGATGACGGTACGGCTACCCTATTTTCTAGGATTTTAATTTGATGGGATTCTAAGGGGTGACGGAACTGGTTCAAAATTAGAATAAAGACTAGATTTTCAAAAGATCTTGTTTTAGGTAGAGTTCTGCTCATGATTAACTATTAATATTTCAAAATGTGTATGGTGGAGAACACATACCTCGCCTTTCAAATGAACCAGCACTGATGAACCAGGTTCATCATGTAAGAAACCTCTTGATCAAGCCTCAACTTTCAACAATAGGAAAAACATCATTAGTAACCAATGAGTCATTTCAAAACATGGCAAGAGAGTATGTTATTTACAGCATGAGACTGGGCAACAATTAATCTGATTATTTACACGAATTTCAGAATTTCTAGCCAAAAAAAAAAATTCCTTTTTTTTTCATGTACATTATGAACTGGTTCAATTAGGTGATCTTAATCATCCCTAACTCTAACATGTTCCTTTCAAAAAATGCTCTCTAGTTGGTGTTTTTGTAAAGATGTCAGCAATCTGTTTATCAGTAGCACAAAATTCAATAGAGATCAATCCTTTCTCATAATTATCCCTTAAATATAATGTTTAACATATATGTTCTTTGTCCTTTTATGATGAACGTGGTTCTTTGTCATACTTATAGCACTAGTGTTATCACAAAATATAGGGATGCATCCAACATTGATTCCAAAATCAATCAATTATTGTTTAATCCACGGTAGTTGAGCACAACATGATGTTGTAGCCACATACTCAGCCTCAGAAGTAGATAGAGCCATATAATTTTGCTTTTGAGTGGCCCAAGACACGAGACATGAGCCCAAAAAATGTGTCATACCTGAGGTGCTCTTTCTATCCACTAGAAAACCTACATAGTCAGCATCAACATATCCCACAAGATTGAAGTTACTACCTTTTGGATACCAGAGGCAGAGATCAGTGGTGCCTTTTAGGTATCTTTAGATTCTCTTCACAGCAGTTAAGTGGGATTCCTTTGGATTAGCCTGAAATCTTGTACAAAGTCCTACGCTGAAAACACTGTCAAGTCTGCTGGCGGTAAGATACAACAATGAACCAATCATTCCTCTTTACACTTTTGATCGACAGATGAACCAGGTTCATCTACATCTAGTTTTGTGGCTGTTGCAATAGGAGTGTCGATTTCTTTGAAATCTTCTATTTTAAACCTTTTAAGCAACTCTTTTACATACTTTTGCTGATGGATCATAGTTCCATTTGAATTTTGTTTAATTTGTAAGCCTAAAAAGAAATTAAGCTCACCCATCATGCTCAATTTCAAATTCACTCCCCATTAGTTTAACAAATTCTTTACTTAGCTTTTCAGTAGTTGCTCCAAAGATTATGTCATCTACATATATCTGAACTACCAAGAGATCTTTCCCTTTTTCCTTTAAGAATAAAGTACTATCAATTTTACCTCTCTTGTAGTCTTGCTCAAGCAAGAATTTTGATAACATTTCATACCATGCTCTGGGAGCTTGCTTGAGTCCATACAGTGCTTTGTCAAGTTTGTACACATGATCAAGATTCTCCTTGTTCTCAAACCCTGGAGGTTGCTTGACGAACACTTCTTTCTTTAGATAGTCATTTAGGAAGGCACTCTTGACATCTATCTGGTGAAGGGTGAATTCCATGTAAGCAACAAAATCTATGAGGAGTCTTATTGCTTCCAGCATTTCCACTGGAGCAAAGGTTTCATCAGTATATGCCTTCCTCCTGATTGTATCATTGAACCACCAACCTTGCCTTGTTTCTTGTAACTGTTCCATCTTCATCAAGTTTGTTTCTGAAGACCCATTTTGTGCCAATTACTGATCTATCCAAGGGTCTTGATACCAGATACCAAACTTGACTTTTTTCAAATTGGTTGAGTTCATCTTGCATTGCATTCACCCAGTATGCATCCTGCAAAGCCTCAGCAACATTTTTAGGTTCAATAAGAGATAGGAAAGCATCAAAAGCACACAGATTCTTCAAAGAGGATCTGGTTTTGATTTCAGAGGTTGGATCAGTGATAATGTTCTCAATAGGGTGATAACTGTTGATATCTGTATGGTTTCACAACCAACTGGTTACTCCTTGAAGTTCCTTCAGTGCCTTGTTGATGTGGAACATAATTAGGTACAGGTTCCAATGAGGTTTGGAAATTAATCTGTTTAGTTTCCCTATCATGTTGCCAGGGAGGGATGAACATGTTCCATCACTTGTTCCTTCCTCCAGTGTTTCTCCAGTTTGGACTGAGTTTCTGACCAGCCCAATTTCTTAATCCTCTTGTTCCTGTCTCTCAAAAAGAATGTTAGTTTCATAAAAAACTACATGCACACTTTATTAAACACACATAGTTCTTTTTTTATAGACTTTATTAAGCCTTACTATGTGAAGAATATTCTAAGAATAATCCCTTATCACTTCTGGGATCAAACTTACCTAGGGAGTCTTTACCATTGTTGTGCACATAGCACTTGCAACCAAAATCCCTAAGGTGTGATATATTGGGCTTTCTCCCTTTAAGTAACTCATAGGGATTCTTCTCTACAAGTTGTCTAGTCATGCACCTATTTATGATATAGCATGCAGTATTAATAGCTTCTGCCCAGAAGCTATGAGGTAGTTTACTAGAAAGAAGCATAGTCCTAGCCATATCTTCAAGTGTCCTATTCTGTCTTTCAACCACTCCATTTTGTTGTGGAGTTCTAGGGGCAGAAAAATTGTGATCTATGCCATGCTCATCATAAATTTAGCAAATTTAGCATTTTCAAATTCAGTGCCATGATCAGACCTAATTGATGCAAGTTGATTTCCTAATTGTTTTTGAATTTTTGTAACAAATGAAGTAAACATGTCAAATGCCTCATCTTTAGATGTTAGAAGCAATGTCCAAGTATATCTAGAATATTCATCAACAAGTACCATCACATATCTCTTACCACATCTGCTTAAAGTTCTCATAGGACCACAAAGATCCATATGGACCAGTTCCATCGATCTGGTGGTACTTACCACTTTCTTGCTTTTGAAAGAGGATCTTACATGCTTCCCCCTTGCACAAGCCTCACAGACTTTGTCTTCCTTGAATTAATTTTAGGCATACCTATCACTAAGTCCTTGGAGACTAGTTTGTTGAGTTGACTTAGACTAGCATGTCCAAGTCTCTTATGCCAAATGAGGGGATCATTGTCCAACACACTTAAGCATGTTAATTCATTCTGAAAGTGTGGATAGTCTATGATTTCTATATTGTTCACTCTTTTTCCCTGCAAAACAATCTTGTCTGTGATAAGATTTATTACAAAACATTTTGTAGAGGTGAATGCTACCAAGTTATCTCTTTCACACAGTTGTGACACACTTATTAGGCTATATTTCAAGCCATCTATTAGGTATACATTCTCAATGGAACGAGTACCATCCTTACCTACCTTACCAACCCCACTGATTTCACCTTTCTTTCCATTTCCAAAGGAGACATTTCCTCTTTTGAGGTCCTCAAGTGAAAGGAGTTGGTCCTTGTTACGAGTCATGTGTTTTGAGCAGCCACTATCCATGTACCATATTTGGCTACTTCCTTTCACTTGAAC